>SJYQ01000296.1:636591-681264 GCA_006410935.1 Redunca redunca
TCAAATCTGAGATGAAAGGCGTTTGTTTTGGATGATTGCAAAGCAACCGGTCATCAGTTTTTAGTGAAAAGTATTTCTGAGTGCCCACCTGATGCAAAATGTCAGCAACAGAGCATGCAGAAAGGCAGAAATATTAATGAAGCCTCTGTCTCTTTATTAGCAAAGCAAACTCCGGGAGGTAGTGAAGGACAGGGAAGCCCGGTGTGCTACAATCCATGGGGTTGCAGAGTCGGACACGACTGAGTGAGTGAACGGGAACAACTTGCCTCTTCGGAGCTGGTTACGTGTAGCAGTTCTCAGGCTCTGGACCACTGAGCAGCTGAACAACAGCAACAAATATGATAATGAATTCCATGAAGATTTTTTTAATGGCCCACATTAAAAAAAAGAAAAAAGAAAACAGTTGGCAATTCCTTTTTTTTTTTTTCATTAAAAAAATTTTTAATTATTTCACCCAGAAAATTTGTTCAGAATAATACAAAAATTTTATCATATGCCCTTCAACCTAGACTTTCCAGTTAATTCTCCAGGATCATGTGTTGCGCTTAGCTGCCCTGTCTCTTTATCCCTTTTAATCTGAAATAGTTCCAGGCTTCCTCTTTCCTGACTCAATTTTTTTTGAAGATTATCAGTTATTTTTCAGAAAGTGCTCTCAATCTGGGCTCATGTGATGTTGCTGCATAATTTGATTGAGGTTACTCTCTCCTTATTATTATTATTATTTTTTGGTCAGAAGTACTACAGAGGTTACCTTTTTATTAAATGTATTTTCAGTTGTAGGAGAATTGCTTTATAATGCTGTCTTGCTTTTCCGCTGTACAACAGAGTGAGTCAGCCATATGCATTCATGCAGCCTCTCCCTCTTAAGCCTGCCTCCCCCACCCACCCTCCTAGGTCATCACAGAGCCCCAGGCTGAGTTCCCTGTGCTTTGCAGCAGTTTCTCCCTAGCTAGCTATTTCACAGAAGGTGCTGTATCTATTCTCTCAATGCATCACACCCTCTCCTTCCTCCGCTGCATCCACAAGCCTGTTGTATAGAGTAAGTCAGAAAGAGGAAAGCAAATATTGCACGTGGAAGCTAGAAAAATGGTACTGATGAACCTGTTTGCAGGAAAGGAATTGAGGTGCTGCTGTAGAGAATGGCAATATCCATTTCTCCGCTCATGTTTCCTTCTGGGAGATGCTTTAAAACATTATNCCATACTTCCAAAGAGGTGTGAGAACCTAAGACAGAACTTAATGGTCAAATCTGAGATGAAAGGCGTTTGTTTTGGATGATTGCAAAGCAACCGGTCATCAGTTTTTAGTGAAAAGTATTTCTGAGTGCCCACCTGATGCAAAATGTCAGCAACAGAGCATGCAGAAAGGCAGAAATATTAATGAAGCCTCTGTCTCTTTATTAGCAAAGCAAACTCCGGGAGGTAGTGAAGGACAGGGAAGCCCGGTGTGCTACAATCCATGGGGTTGCAGTCGGACACGACTGAGTGAGTGAACGGGAACAACTTGCCTCTTCGGAGCTGGTTACGTGTAGCAGTTCTCAGACTCTGGACCACTGAGCAGCTGAACAACAGCAACAAATATGATAATGAATTCCATGAAGATTTTTTTAATGGCCCACATTAAAAAAAAGAAAAAAGAAAACACTTGGCAATTCCTTTTTTTTTTTTTCATTAAAAAAATTTTTAATTATTTCACCCAGAAAATTTGTTCAGAATAATACAAAAATTTTATCATATGCCCTTCAACCTAGACTTTCCAGTTAATTCTCCAGGATCGTGTGTTGCGCTTAGCTGCCCTGTCTCTTTATCCCTTTTAATCTGAAATAGTTCCAGGCTTCCTCTTTCCTGACTCAATTTTTTTTGAAGATTATCAGTTATTTTTCAGAAAGTGCTCTCAATCTGGGCTCATGTGATGTTGCTGCATAATTTGATTGAGGTTACTGTCTCCTTATTATTATTATTATTTTTTGGTCAGAAGTACTACAGAGGTTACCTTTTTATTAAATGTATTTTCAGTTGTAGGAGAATTGCTTTATAATGCTGTCTTGCTTTTCCGCTGTACAACAGAGTGAGTCAGCCATATGCATTCATGCAGCCTCTCCCTCTTAAGCCTGCCTCCCCCACCCACCCTCCTAGGTCATCACAGAGCCCCAGGCTGAGTTCCCTGTGCTTTGCAGCAGTTTCTCCCTAGCTAGCTATTTCACAGAAGGTGCTGTATCTATTCTCTCAATGCGTCACACCCTCTCCTTCCTCCGCTGCATCCACAAGCCTGTTGTATAGAGTAAGTCAGAAAGAGGAAAGCAAATATTGCACGTGGAAGCTAGAAAAATGGTACTGATGAACCTGTTTGCAGGAAAGGAATTGAGGTGCTGCTGTAGAGAATGGCAATATCCATTTCTCCGCTCATGTTTCCTTCTGGGAGATGCTTTAAAACATTATGAATGGGTGCGGGCGCTTTCTTTTTCTTCTTCTTCTTCTTCTTCTCCAGAGGAACTGTATTATAAACCCATTTTTTAAAAAAAACTGTGCATTAATTGTGAGGCAGAAATGCACCCGAACATCGTGTCTCCTGGGTGAATTCAACCGGCTTACTTTCAGAGACAGAAATTAATTGCTTCTGACAATCTCGCAGCCACAGGCGAAGGTATGTGGGAGGCAGACAATGAAGTGGCCTAGAGGAGGAGGGATCACAGGGACGAAATGGCATTTTACGAAAGTCGAGAGAACGCCTACGGAGAGCTTTGTCTCCACTCGGGGAGATGCCGCTGGTCCTCGGAAGGGTTGTCTTTTGCAGTGATCGACGCTGTCCTGTCGGCCGCTGTGGGTCAAAGCTAGGTTTTTGCACAGCATCATCTCCAGCTTTCCTTGCACAGGAGGCTTCCTAGGTGGCTCAGACGGTGAAGAATCCGCCTGCGATGCAGGGGACACAGGTTCGATTCCTGGGTCGGGAAGATCCCCTGGAGGAGGGCAGGGCAACCCACTCCAGTCTTCTTGCCTGGAGAATCCCATGGACAGAGGAGCCTGGCGGGCTACAGTCCACGGGGTTGCAGAGAGTTGGACACAACTGAGCGACTAAACAGCAACAGAAACATACGTAATAATCCTTAGGAAATATTTATAAAGGCAGAATATAATTTTTTAATGTACAAATATTATATCTATTGTGAAAATAGTATCTATTATGTACCTATTATGAAACCGTAGATATATACTCTGGATACCTGATGCAAAGAACTGACTCACTGGAAAAGACCCTGATGCTGGGAAAGACTGAAGGCAGGAGGAGAAGGGGACGACAGAGGATGAGATGGTTGGATGGCATCACCGACGCAATGGACATGAGTTTGAGCAA
This sequence comes from Redunca redunca, assembly GCA_006410935.1. Classification (NCBI taxonomy): domain Eukaryota; kingdom Metazoa; phylum Chordata; class Mammalia; order Artiodactyla; family Bovidae; genus Redunca; species Redunca redunca. The sequence continues at coordinate 639,943 of SJYQ01000296.1, forward strand.
GCTCTGGGAGTTGGTGATGGACAGGGAGGCCTGGCATGCTGCAGTCCATGGGGTGGCAAAGAGTCGGACACAACTGAGCGACTGAACTGAAGTCCACCCACCTTACTGCTAACAGCATTATTTCATTCTTTTTTACGGCTGAGTAGTATTCCACTGTGTGTGTGTACCATGTCGTCTTTATCCATTCCTCTGTCCATGGACACTTAGGTTGCTTCTGTATCTGGGTTTCTATAAGCAGTACTGCTATGAACACTGGGATGCAAATGTGTATTTGAATTAGCAGGTTTTTTTTTTTTTTTTAAACCTGATATATACCCAAGGACTGAACTGCTGGGTCACATGGTAATTCTCTTTTTAGGTTTTGTTGAGAAACCTCAATCCTGTTTTTCACAGCTGGGTGCATCAATTTAGAGTTTTGTTTAACTGCAGGAGACTTTTAATAGACCATGTCAATGCAAGAAATCTCCATTTTCTTTATTTTATTTATTTGGCTGTGCAAGGTCTTGGCTGCACCACGTAGTATCTTTAATTGCTGTATTTGAACTCTTAGCTGCAGCAGCGTGGTAGCCAATGTGGTATCTAGTTCCCTGACCTGGGATCAAACCTGGGACCCCTGAACTGGGCGATCGGAGTCTTAGCTACTGAACCATCTGCATGGCCTCCTTTCCTATCTCAGCTAGTCACTCTTGGCCTGAAGTCTACTTCATCTGATGTTAACAAAGTTTCTCCATTTTCCTACAGTTAATATCTTCATCCAGTTTGCTCCTCTGTAGTTTGCTTTTAACCCCTTCTGGGGAAACACTTAAATATTCTCCTTCCTGTAGAAAGAATCTGTTGGTCCTTCTTGTTTCATGGGCCCCATTGGACAAGCTCTGTCTTATTCAGATACCTTCCAGTAACACCACCACTTCCCTGACGGCTCAAACAGTAAAGAATCTGCCTGCAAAGCGGAAGACCCGGGTTCTATCCCTGGGTTGGCAAGGTCCCCTGGAGAAGGGCATGGCAACCCACTCTAGTGTTCTTGCCCTGAGAATCGCATGGACAGAGGAGCCTGGTGGGATACAGTCTGGGGGGCGGCAAAGAGTCGGAGCATCATGACTTTAATTCTACCATCTTCCTATGTATCTGTTGTCATATTTGTCCTGTATTTTCTGCCCCGCTCCATTCTGCATGCCTTCTTTACGGATGAACTGAGTATTTTACTTGGCATGTGGCCTCCCTATTTGCTTTCTAGCTATACTTTAAAAATTCACTTCAGTCATTTCCACAGGGCTCCACTCTCACGACCCAATCACTCCACAAAGAACCCATCTCTAACTATGACCACCTTGGGGGTTAGGGTTTCAATATATGAATGTTTCAGGTGTCCCAAACACCCAGTCCATAACGCAGAAACCTATAGATCACTGATGCTTTTGAACTGTGGTGCTAGAGAAGACTCTTGAGAGTCTTCTGGACAACAAGGAGACCAAACCAGTCAATCTTAAAGGAAATGCACCCTGAATATTCATTGGAAGGACTGATGCTGAAGCTGAAACTCCAATACTTGGGCCACCTCATGCGAAGAGTTGACTCACTGGAAAAGACTCTGATGCTGGGAGGGATTGGGGGCAGGAGGAGAAGGGGACGACCGAGGATGAGATGGCTGGATGGCATCACCGACTCAACGGACATGAGTTTGCACAAGCTCCGGGAGATGGTGAAGGACCGGGAGCCTGGCATGCTGTGGTCCATGGGGTCGCAAAGAGTTGAAGCGACTGAGGTGCATATAGTCCCCGGGTCTAGACATCCTAACCAATTAGTTACGGCAATGGAGGTTATGCTATCTGCATGGCACCTAGGAAACGCATCTCAAAACTATAAGCCGTGGGGGGAAAAAATCAGGAATAAAGAATAACAAAATACATAATTCCATTCATATGAAAATTTAGAAAAGACCGCTGCAATCAAAACTAGATACAAAAAAAGAAAAATTCTGTACCTTCCAGATAAAAAAAGGGTAGAAGGGGACCAATTTCAGGGAATCAAGAGAATATTCTAAAGAGATGGAAGCAAGGTATATCTTTGGGTTTTTTAGTGATTAAACTTGGGTAAATGTCAAAACACATAAAACTGTGTCTTTTAAGAGGGTACATTTTTGGGGGTATTTGTCTTATGTGAATTACATCATGAAGAAGTTGAGTTTTTTATGCTATCCGAAACGATACATGAGCTCTGATGTTCACTATTCACAACAGTCAAGACGTGGAAGCAACCTAAGTGTCCCTCAGCAGAGGAATGGGTAAAGAAGATGTGGTGCACGCACACACACACACACACACACACACACACACACACAATGGAATATCACAGGGAACTCTGCTCAATACTCTGTAATAACCTGGTGGTTCCAGGGGGAAGGATGGGGGAAGGGATAGTCAGGGAGTCTGGGATGGACATAGATACTCTGCTGTATTTCGCATAGAGAACCAGCAAGGACCTGCTGTCCAGCACAGGGAACTCTGCTGAGTGTCACGTGGCAGCCTGGATGGGAGGAGAGTTTGGGGGAGAATGGATACACGTGCATGGATGGCTGGGTCCCTTTGCTGTCCACCTGGGTGTATCTCAACACTGTTAATTTTTTTTTTCTTAAAAAAAGCTAAAATTCTCAGTATGTCAGAGAAGCAAAAGTGCTACAGCCCTTATATGTGGAATCTAAAAAGAAAAGATACAAATGAACTTACTTACAAAACAGAAACAGCCTTGGAGAGTTAGAGAAAGAACTTATGGCTGTGGGGGGAGGGAAGATTAGGGGGAGGGACAGTTTAGGGAGTCTGGGACGGACACGGACACAGGACTTTTCATTCCAGAGGGCAGTTCTGAGGTGGGTGAGTGGGGCTACAATTTATTTTACAAGACAGCATCAAGTTCACCCTCTTCCACCTCACTGCCATCTCTCTTCTCAAGGAATATTCCTGGAGTCAACAGAACTCCAGCCTCTCGTTTCTCGCCTTGGGGGGCACTGAATTCCTTTCTTCCCCATGCACCAGGAGAAGGTCTGTGCTGTGTAATTCTCACACAGGGCGGGGAAAAGCTTGCTCTGGGTCGTCAAGCCTTGCTGTTTAATCACTGCTGATCTATGCGGCTTCTGTTTTGTAATGTAAACTGCCTGGGGATGGGAGCAGAAGAAACCCGCTCTAAAATATCATCATGGGATCAGATAGCCGTAAATCACAGCAAAGCACAAATATTTGCTCTTGCTTATACTCCAGCTGTGCCCGCCTCGCCCAAAGTGTGTGAAACAGGAGGGGAAAAAACCACCTCGCCCATTCTCTCTCGAAAACTGCATTTTCTAGACGAGCCACAGTGGTGGAGAGCGGGAGGCTCAGCGTCGCCCCACCCCAGTCTATGTCTTAACGTGACATTCTGCCCTCCCTTTCAGTTGGTAATCAAATGCCCTGCAAATTGTCATGTAACTTGGCACAGGGACAAAGTGGGAGCGGTGACAGGTTTTATTTTCTTGGGCTCCAAAATCACTGCAGACCCTGACTGCAGCCATGAAATGAAAAGACGCTTGCTCCTTGGAAGGAAAGCTATAAGAAACTTAAGGTATTAAAAGCAGAGACATCACTTTGCCAACAAAAGTCCATCTAGTCAAGGCTATGGTTTTTCCAGTGGTCACATATGGATGTGAGAGCTGGACTATAAAGAAAGCTGAGTGCTGAAGAATGGATGCTTTTGAACTGTGTTGGATAAGACTCTTCAGAGTCCCTTGGACTGCAAGGAGATCCAACCAGTCCATCCTAAAGGAGATCAGTCCTGGGTGTTCATTGGAAGGATGGATACTGAAGCTAAAGCTGCAATATTTTGGCCCCCTGCTACAAACAGTTGACTCACTGGATAAGACCCTGACACTGGGAAAGATTGAAGGCAGGAGGAGAAGGGGACGACGGAGGATGAGATGGTTGGATGACATCACCGACTCGATGGACATGAGTCTGAACAAACTCCAGGAGACGGTGGGAGACAGAGGAGCCTGGCATGCTGCGGTCCATGGGGGTCGCAGACAGTCACACACGACTTATGACTGAACAACTAGAAAAGGTCTAATTTACCTGCTTTCTCTTAAAAAAAAAAAGGAAGAAGCTTCTGACTTGTCCTTGAAGGTAAAGTTTCCTCCATTATTGTCTTCCACAAGCTACAGATTTGCAGGTGTTCTCATTAATAAGTCATCCTACAGGGAAGAGAAACAACATCTCCTCTTCTCAGACAAGGTAAACCTATTCTCTTGTCACCCTGGGTCGTCTTCCCACCATTTGATATCCCCATCAGCTCCAATCTGGGTACTTTATGGCCCATATGTGCCCAGCTCTGCCGCAGAATCTCTGATTTAAAGCTGCAGCAACTCGTACACAACTCAAGAAAAATGACTTTGCCCTCAAGAAAAATAGACTACAGTCAAATCCAATCTGCTCTCCCCACCATTCAGGGAAAATATTCAATTTTTAAATGCACAGGGATTTCAAACCCTTGCTTTTTTTAAGGGCCCCTGTTTGCATTTCCAAGTGAGAGTCTAACCCCCAAGGCTGATCTTTTCTTCTCTTCTGCCGTACTACAAAATAGGGAGATGATCGTATTTGTGACTTTGAAGCAGGCTTCGAAAAATTAATGAGGGTGAGAAAAAACCAAGCTAGGAATCGTATTTCCGTCTTAAGCGCTTCCGACACCTTCCACCAATTAACTCACTGAGGCCAAGGAGATAATTAAGGGAGCAGGAGGTCAGACGCTTCTATGGAAGAAAAACAGGAACCTTCTGGGACCAAAATGTAGATATAATTCCTGTAATTTATTCTCTCCAATTAACCATTACCCCTGTGTCTTGTGCATGGCAAACGAGACCTTGAACTCACTCGAGGACGTTTAAGAAGAAAGCGTAGCGAGAGGGTTCACTCATCTCCTGGGTAGCCACCACCATCGCCCCTGAACGCAAGGAACATTCTGTCATTTGTTATCAGTTTTTGATTTCAAGTGCAGCCTTAGCATACAGGGATCTGCTCATAACAGAAACAGAGCACAACCTGGGTCCCATCACAATGGTTTTCTCCGAGTGCCTACCCGCACGATCCAGCAAGCGTCGCCTCCTCACGTTCACCGCTGTTGATCCGCACTGAGATGACCGGTGTCCAGGACGTTCACCTGGGCGTGACGGAGCCTCCCAGACACGCGGACCAGAAAATTCAGTAATGCTGTGGACCTTTCAGTTCACTCGGCTGTGCCCTTCCGCCATAGGTGTGTCTGAAGCCGATTCCGGGAAAGCCTCTGAGTCGCAAGAGGAGTTTGTGAAACCGACGAGAGGAGGGGCCCTTAGAGACAGGTTGACTTGCCGAGCAGCTTTCATGCTTCAGTCCTGGAGGTCAGCTCTGTCTGGAGTGGGAGGTCTCAGCCTGTTTTGTCCAGGAGCTGCGCATCCAGAGTTAGCTAAGTGACTCTCTCAGGGAGCTTCAGGCTGGAGCAGGGCTCCCAAATGGCTGTGTGCTACCCCCTCAGGTGTGTCTGACTCATTGCGACCCCCTGGACTGCAGCCCGCCAAGCTCCTCTGTGCATGGGATTCTCCAGGCAAGAATACTGACCTGGGTATCCATTCCCTTCTCCATCCATGAAAAACACCAAGGGCTTCCCAGGGATAAGGAATCCGCCTGCCAACACAGGAGATGTGAGTTCGATCTCTGGGCTGGGAAGATCCCCTGAAGAAAGAAACTGCAAGCCACTCTGGTATTCTTGCCTGGAGAATCCCATGGTCAGACGAGCCTGGAGGGCTAGAGTCCATGGGGTCACAAACAGTTGGGCACCACTTACCAACTCAAAAACCCCAGAGCATTCATCCTGATCAACAATCTACAAGACTTCGGTATTTTTACCAAGCTGTTATGGTGCTTATATCAGTAAAGTATAGGTCAGAAAAGTAAGCTTCGTCAGTTCTATATTGTTTGGGCAAACTGAAACTTCTGGAAAAACTCAGTATAATTAGATTTCTTCTGAAGGTGGTGCTAAGGTGCCACCAGGTGCTAAGGTGGTCCCTGTTAATAGCAGGGACCAGAAAAAGCCAGCTCAACTTCAGGTTCCAAAAGCAAGGACACCCACAAGCAACTCAACATGTGGAGGAGGGAACGAGTTGTCCAAGTCAGCATTTTAAAAAGCAGGGACATCACTTGGCCGACAAAGGTCATTAGAGGCAAAGCTATGCTTTTCCCAGCGATCGTGTACAGATGTGAGAGTTGGACCACAAAGAAGGCTGAGCAACAAGCAACGGATGCTTTCAAACTGTGGTGTTGGAGAACACTCTCGAGAGTCCCTTGGACTGCACGGAGATCCAACCAGTCCATCCTAAAGGAGCTCAGTCCTGAATACTCATTAGAAGGACTGATGCGAAAGCTGAAACTCCAATCCTTTGGCCACCTGATGTGGAAAACGGACTCATTAGAAAAGACCCTGATGCTGGGAAAGATTGAAGGCAGGAAGAGACGGGGGCGGCAGAGGATGAGATGGTTGGGTGGCATCACCGACTCAATGACTGTGAGTTTGAGCAAGCTGATGGAGCTGGTGATGGACAGGGAGGTCTGGCGTGCTGCAGTCCATGCGGTCACAGAGAGTTGGACATGGCTTGGCAACTGAACAACACGGGAATCCATATTAAGATCCTATGGGCAACGCCTGGGAAACCCCGGGTGCAATTAATATTGGAAGAATTCGCTCCTTGGGCAACCAGCTGACTTGGTGGTAAGCTGGCAGAGGGTACATGGAAACGGGCCGTTGACTGACAAGTACATCACGTTCTCAGTCTCAGTGCACTAATGAGGGTTTTGGATGCATGTTGAATAATCTTGGACGCCTAGGTCTTGCAAATCCTCTTCTCTATTTAAATGTTCTAACTCGGTCCTCAGACAGCTGAGTACTGAAGCGTCCCCCCTCCAGCCCATCACCGGCAGTCACATTTACATCGTTGTGGGTACAGTCTCTCAGCCACACTCCACTCATTAGAACATAAAGTCGTCAGGAACAGACTGCGAGGGTAAGAGACAGTCGGAGAGAGCCTGCCAAGGACATCGCAGCTTTAATTACGAGCTGCCCGACATACGGGACGTTCCTGCAGTTCCCCAGATCGACTCTGCCGGTTCAGCAGCCTGTGTACAACAAAAGAGCAGCTTGTCCTTGACTCTGATCCACTTGGGTTTCTGCGGCAGAATAAATCTGATAACTTAATTCATCAAAGGAGCGCAAGGTCACCACTGGTGCAGATCGAAATGACCTTTTTTTTTTTTTCTTTTTTGTTACTGAGAATGCAAGATGCGCTATTTGGGTGGGGGTTGGGGGAGAGGGAAACCTGTCTACCAGACAGGAGATTCATTTGAGGGAAGGTAAGTAACGCTAGCCTTTAGGAACGGCATTGAATGAATACATATAGGCCCACCTCTCTTTTCCGCAGCAATTCTTTGGGGCAATGAACAGTGACAGTCTCACTTCAATAAACGTCATGTATCAGGCACACACGTCAAAAACTAAGATTTGTTCATTGCACCATGATGTCACGCAAACGAGAGCCTAACACGTCAGAGGTAAGAATGCGTGCCCTAACAGAGAGGTCACACACAAAAAATGGAACAACACGTCAGACGTAAAAATGCGTGACCTAACAGAGAGGTCACACACAAAAAATGGAACAGCACGTCATTACCTGGGGCTGCATGCTAAATGCAACAGACAGATATTGAAAAGTGAAGTGAGATGGTCAGTCCCTCAGCTGTGGCCCCCCGCTCTTTGCGACCCCACAGAGCGCAGCCCACCAGGCTCCTCTGTCCATGGGATGCTCCAGGCAAGAACACTGGAGCTGGTTGCCATTTCCTCCTCCAGGGGATCTTCCCGACCCAGGGATCGAATGCACGTCTCCCACTTTATAGGCAGACACTTCACTTTAAGCGGGCAGATTTTTCTCCCCACTTAAAACTGAGGTTTGCTTGAGTGGTTTTATTCCAAGTTTTATTAGGTATAGGGAAAAGAATGCATATGAGAAGCTACATCAGTTTTCTATTTCCTAGCAATATTTGGTATATTCTCCCTAACTGCCTAAGTAGAGAATCTTGAAGAAAAAAAAAAAAAAAACCTCTAATGTAAATGGAGAGAAGAACGTGACTTACAGTTATGGTGGGCTGGTACTGTTGCATATTCTCTTTAATTCAGTCCTAATGAGGCTTCCCTGAGAGCTCAGTTGGTAAAGAATCCGCCTGCAATGCAGGAGACCCTTGTTCGATTCCTGGGTCGGGAAGATCCTCTGGAGAAGGGACAGGCTACCCGCTCCAGTATTCTTGGGCTTCCCTAGTGGCTCAGCTGATAAAGAATCCACCTGCAATGCAGGAGACCTGGGTTCAATCCCTGGGTTGGGAAGGTTCCCTGGAGAAGGGAAAGGCTACCCACTCCAGTAATCTGGCCTGGAGAATCCCATGGGCTGTATGGGGTTGCAAAGAGTCAGACATGACTGAGTGACTTCCACTTTCATTTTCAAGGAGCCTGTGTTGGTCGAGCAAAGCCATTTGACCAGAAACCCACGGAGAAAAGCCACACAGAGGAACTGTGTGGCACACACCCCCGCACCGTGCTGACACGGCCCCCCAAAGGGTCCTCAGGTCTCCCCCCTCCTCTTTCCTGCAGGTAGAAACTGTGGCATGCTTCTAGCCAAGACAATCTGGCAAATCTGGTGAGGATGAAGCTAAAAGGATGTCTTACAGTCTGTCTTATTATAAAGCCCACGCTCTGCTCTGCAAAATCCCGTGACAATCCAGGAATGTGTTTGAGCCCAAACAGCGGCTGGATGCCCAGATCCCACCTTTGCCCTCACCCCAAGTTGGTGGTCCTTGGACACACAGAGCTGCACTAGCTGGAAGCTTAGCCACTTGTCGTCACAGACCCTCCATTAGCCACGTGCTAAGAAGGGCCTAGAAGGGCTTCCCTGGTGACTCAGTCGTAAAGAATCCCCCTGCAGCACAGGAGATGAGGTTCGCTCTCTTCCCTGAAGGAGGAAACGGCAGCCCACTCCAGCATTCTTGCCTGGGAAATTTCAGGGACAGAGGAGACTGGCAGGCAGTGGTCCATGGGGGTCTCAAAAAAGTCAGACATGACTCAGTGATGCAATGAACAGCAAAGAGCCTTAAGCTCCCCTTGGAGCAAATCCCCAGAGATGGTGTCAACCACCCCCTTCATCTTCAAGTGTCCTTGTGGGGAAGCGACAGGTACAGATTCACAAAAGAGCCCTCAGTGATAGACTGCTTTATCAATGCAGTCATAACCAATTTCTTTTTATCACACACCATGTTGCAAGGAATACACCCACTGTGTTACAAAAACCACCACCCGTAATTTTCATAGCAACACGAGGAGGTAGACATGCTTGTTCTTATTTAACAAATGCATCCGGTGAGGCTCAGAAACGTTAAGCACTCGTCTTAGGCACTTTCCTCCTTCAGGGAAGAGATCGAACCTGCATCTCCTGCGCTGCAGGGGGATTCTTTACCACTGAGCCATCAGGGAAGGCCTTCAAGGCCCTTCTTAGCACGTGGCTAATTATGGGGTGGAGCGTTTTAGCTCTACCACTGAGAGGGATGGTGGGTCTGTGAAGACAAGTGGGTAAAACGCAGTGACTCCAGAACCACAGAGCTGGTGCAGCCGTCACGGTCCTTTGGAGAAAGAGAATCGACAAATGGATGGATGGATGGATGGACGGACAGACAGACAGAGAAATGCAGATGGCAGACCAGATAGGTGGATGGATAGAATGGGTGGGTGGGCAGGATGACCTAAGTAGATAATACATACGTACCTATGAGTGATAGGGTATGCTTATGTGGGTGGAAAGATGGATGAATGGAGAGAGAGACAGATGATAATTAGGCGATAAGCAGACCGAGATGATAGACTGTTCTTAGATAGATGGATGGACAGATGGATAAATCAATCACAGATTTAGACGACAGAGACAGAGATGGTCAACGATACTTAGCTAGCTGGGTAGATACGAAAGCGAAAGTTTTCGTTACTCAGTCGTGTCCAATTCGACCCCAGGGACCGTAGCCCCGCCAGGCTCCTCTGTCCATGGGATTCTCCAGGCAAGGATACTGGAGCGGGTTGCCATGCCCTCCTCCAGGGCACTCTTCCTGACCGAGGCATGGAACCCGGGTCTCCCGAATTGTAGGCGGATTCTTTACCACTGAGCCACCTGGTAAGGCATGACAGCTGATAGTTACAGATGATAGGCAGATAGAAATAGAGATGAGGCAGAAATAGAGATGATAGACTATATTCAGATGTGAGATGGATCCATGATAGGGGCCGAGGTGATAAACTGTACTTAGATGGATAGATGGATGGTTAGATAAGTGACAGAAATGACAGAGGTGATAAACGCTACTTGCATGGATAAATGAGAGATGACGGATAAAGATGATAGACTGTACTTAGATGGGTGGATAGATAGACGGACGGATGAGAGTTAGATGACGCCTGTAGATGAGAGAGAGAGATCTTTTGGATTGACTACACTGCTTGGCATTTATCCAAAGGAGCTGAAAAATTATGTCCACAGAAAAACCGACACACGGGTGTTTATAGCAGCTTTCTTCATAAGTGCCAAAATGTGGAAATAACCGAGATGTCCTTCAGGGGATGAATGGCTACATAAAGTCCATTCCGACAACGGAATGTTGAAAGGGAAATCGAAAACTTCTCAGTGGCGTCCGACTCTTTGAGACCCCATAGTCCATGGAATTCTCCAGGCCAGTATCCTGGAGTGGGTGGCCTTTCCCTTCTCCAGGGGATCTTTCCAACCCAGGGATCAAACCCAGGTCTCCCACATTGCAGGCAGATTCTTTACGAGCTGAGCCACCAGGGAAGACCAAGAATCCTGGCATGGGTAGCCTACCCCTTCTCCAGGGGATCTTCCCGACCCAGGAATTGAACTAGGGTCTTCTGCATGGCAGGTGGATTCTTCCCCAGCTGAGCTATCAGGGAAGCCCATGGACTATTACACAGGACTAAAAGGAAAGGACCCATCAAGACACGAAGTATGATGAAACCTGAAATGCATATCACCGAGTGAAAAACCCATCTGAAAAGGCCGGATTCCAGCTGCAGGATGCCAACGCTGTGACTTTCTGGAAAAGGCAAGACTAAAGACATAACATGATCAGTGCTTACAGGGGGTTTGGGGGAAGTTGGCACAGAGGTTCTCAGGGCCAGGAAACTGCACGGGATGATGGATGCGTGAGAGTGTGCTTCATCCTTCAGTTGTGTTCGACTCTCTGGACCGCAGCCCGCCAGGCTCCTCTCTCCATGGGATTCTCCAGGCAAGAAGACTAGAGTGGGTTGCCATGCCCTTCTCCAGGGCATCTTCCCGACCCAGGGATAGAACCCACATCTATGTCTCCTGCTCTGGTGGTTGTATTCTTTACAGGGAAGCCCTATACTATATATAAAAATATATTAAATAGATAACTAATATACCACTACTATTTATTAGTACTAAGCTATGGTTTTTCCTGTGGTCATGTATGGATGTGAGAGTTGGACTGTGAAGAAGGCTGAGCACCGAAGAATGGATGCTTTTGAACTGTGGTGTTGGAGAAGACTCTTCAGGGTCCCTTGGTCTGCAAGGAGAGCCAACCAGTCCATCCTAAAGGAGATCAGCCCTGGGTGTTCACTGGAATGACAGATGCTACAGCTCAAGCTCAAATACTTTGTCCACCTGATGCAAAGAACTGACTCATTTGAAAAGACCCTGATGCTGGGAAAGATTGAGGACGGGAGAAGGGGACGACAGAGGATGAGGTGGTTGGGTGGCATCACCGACTCGATGGACATGAGTTTGAGCAACTCCGGGAGTGGGTGATGGACAGGGAGGCCTGGCGCGCTGCAGCTCATGGGGCCACAGACTGTTGGGCACGACTTAGTGACTGAACAACATCTATTTACAGGTAGAGAAATTAGGAGTCCAAGAGTTTAAATGAGCCACTTTGCAGCGCACTGTCAACAAAACTGGACTTTGGTATACAAGTGCCTCCCAGTCTGTGATCAATTTGACCATGGTTAAAATCACCCTGGAGATGGTACACAGGATACAAGTTAAATTATGTAATCGTATATACTGATAAACTCTGAAAATATTTTACAAGTAGAGTATTCACAAAGAGAAATGAAGAAAGCCTCTTCTCTCTTCCTCCAAGGGGAAAAAAAAAAAAAAGACAGGATTCCCTTAAAAACCATTCAGAACCAATATAACCACGGCCTATTAGAACATCATCAAATCATCAGTACATACAAGCTGGCAGCTGATCCAAGTACTTTTCCTCTCTGATAGATGATAATATTAGGCGTTGAGTCTGAATAGAATCCAAAATAAAAATGTCGTAGTAATTTACTTATTTAGATCACAGAGGGGGAAAAAAATCTTAATACCACCAAAAAAAAAAAAAAAATGAAGTCTGAAATACATCAATACTGATGGGTGAAATATTAATCAAAGGCATTTTCTTTTATTTCAGAGAACAGAACTGAGTAGTATTGATTTGTCTACACCTATGTGTAGAGCTTGCTCGGTGGCTCACACGGTACAGAATCTGCCTGAAATGAAGTTCAGTCCCTGGGTGGGGAAGGTCCCCTGGAGAAGGCAATGGCACCCCACTCCAGTACTCTTGCCTGGAGAATCCCATGGAGAGAGGAGCCTGGTGGGCTACGGTCCACGGGGTCCCACAGAGGCAGAGACACTGAGCTACTAACACGTAACTTCTGCTGCTGCTGCTGCTGCTAAGTCGCTTCAGTCGTGTCCGACTCTGTGCGACGGCACACCAGGCTCCCCCGTCCCTGGGATTCTCCAGGCAAGAACACTGGAGTGGGTTGCCCTTTCCTTCTCCAATGCATGAAAGTGAAAAGTCAAAGGGAAGTTGCTCAGTCATATCCGACTTGTAGCGACCCCATGGAGTGCAGCCCAGCCGGCTCCACCGTCCATGGGACTTTCCAGGCGAGAGCACTGGAGTGGGGTGCCATCGCCTTCTCTTAACTTATGCATAGGTGGGCTTAAGTTCACACAGGAGAATAAATTATTTCGAGTTTCATCTTTCCATTGTTATCAATACTTTATTACCACTATTTTATTAACAATGTGAATAAAATAAAACAAGTCAGACACACCCCAAGAAAACACAGCATATCATCTCTGTTTTCTGTTCTGCTGTGTTTTGCAATAGGTCAGATTCTTTGAAACAGTCTCAATGTGCATCTTATGTTCTCTTATATGTAACACTTGTATTTGCAAGCCTGCTCCTAGAACAATGAGAGTAACAAGAACCACTCTGAGTGCAGAAAATACCATCATCTCTCATCACAATAAAGGAGAACAAGTGCAATGCAAACCTTGGTCAAAGCAGCCTCCTTTTTTACCTAAAACTCCCCCGTCTAGTTAAAATAAAAACTGTTGGAGACATAGGGGATCCCTTTTTATAACATCAGCATCTGTTTTTTATTCCAGGTGTACAGAAATATAACTGATGTATAACAATGTATACGTTTATATAATGCAAGGATGTGATCCATGTATATATTGCAAAATGATTACCACAAGCTTACTTAATAGCCGCACCATCTGACATAGCTATCATTTTTTATTAGAACATCTAGGCAAATTTCAGGCACTGATATCTAATTTGTCCCTTCCTGCCAACGGAATGCAAAGTGTACCTTCCATGTGGGGTGGACAGCCTGCAAAATGCCAGAAGGGCAGGTCTTCCATGTTTGCACGTGGGTAGCTTGCAATGCCTTCTGTGGTCCCCAGAACATGGTGTGTGTGTGTGTACACGCTCAGTCGTGTCCGACTCTCTGCAACCCCATGGACCACAGCACGCCAGGCCTCCCCGTCCATCACCATCTCCCGGAGCTTGCTCAAACTCATGTCCATGGAGCCGGTGATGCCATCCAACCATCTCATCCTCTGTCGTCCCCTTCTCCTCCCACCTTCCATCTTTCCCAGCATCAGAGTCTTTTCCAAACAGTTGGCTCTTGACATCAGCTGGCCAAAGGATTGTTAGGTATTGCTTAATACTGTTCATGGCAGCCACCATTTCCCCGTGGACAGCATTCTGTGGCTTCTGTATTACTTCCACTCTCTTCAGCCACAGCTGAGCATCCCAGGAGATGATAAAGGTGTGTGAACAGCTCACTTGTAGAAGGGAGAAAATGCCAAGAAAACAGCCAGACAGAACGCAATTTTGGGGAGATACAGTCTTTCTCATCGAACCATAGTGCCCCTATATAGGGTTTTGTTTTATTTTGTTTTTTGCCTAGACCTTCACTCCAGCTTCCAGAATATTCTTCCACTGCAAGAAACAGAATAAAAAGGAGCAAACTTAACTCTGCCAGCAGTCTGTATGCCCATCACACTTTTCTTTCTAAACACAATCCGTTTTCCCCACGGCTTCATTAACTCACCCAAGCCTCCTTCTCTTGCTTCTAATCAATATTTTGACTGGGTCAGCGTGAAATGAAATTCACTTTGAATTATTTCTAGAGCAGCCCCTTGAAGCATGGCACTGCCTGTTTAAAGGCTTTAATGTGTAAAAAGGAAGACGATAAAAGACACCGCCTTGTGTCAGAGTTCCCTGCTCCCATCCTGGGGCTCTCGGGCTCTGCTGAAGCAATGAGCACTTGGACTTCAGGAGACGCGTGGATTCCTGAAGATAATCTGGGATGCTTTCTGATGTACGTCTAACTGCTTTTTACATGCAAGAAGGTCTTTACCTTCCATGAGAATTTAAAGGCATCATTCATTTACGCCTCCATCTATTAATACACACTCATCTCTTAAGACAGTGAAAGTGAAGTCGCTCAGTCGTGTCCGACTCTTTGCGATTCCATGGACTGTAGCCTACCAGGCTCCTCAGTCCATGGGATTTTCCAGGCAAGAATACTGGAGTGGGGTGCCAGGGGATCTTCCCGACCAGGGATCGAACCCAGGTCTCCCGCATTGTAGGCAGAAGCTTTACTGTCTGAGCTACCAGGGAAGCCCCATCCATCTGTTAAAAGTCATTATTAACGGAAAAGCATCGGCAATGACTTGAACCAGATCCAATATCTTGTGATAAACCATGATGACAAAAAATATGAACAAGAGTGTACATATTTAAATACGTATAACGAAGTCACTTTTGCTATACAGCAGAAATTAACACACGCTAAATCAACTACATTTCAATAAAAAATAAATCTGTAAAAAATGACTTTTTTCAGCTTACAAAGCTAACTTTTATGTCAAAACTAAACAAAGTACAAGAAAATGAATGTATGGATATTTCTCATGAACATAGGCAAGACATTTTCAACAAACTAGAAACAAATTGATTCAAGCAATATATAAAAAGTCTTAGTCCATGAAAAACCAATGAGTTCTTAACAAATAAGTGTGTTGATGGATGTATGTGTCAGTATACACACACACACAGATATACATAAATGAATGAACATAGGTGTACACACACACACACACATATATATAACTGAATCATTTGGCTATACTCCTGAAACTAACAAAACATTACATGCAAGAAATCACCTCTCCTTCCCTGAGTATGGTCGCTGGGTAGGGAAGATCCCCTGGACGAGGGAATGGCAACCCACTCCACTGTTCCTGCCTGGAGAATCCCATGGGCGGGCTACAGTCCACGGGGTCACAAAGAGTCAGACACGTCCGAGAGACAAAAACTTTCGCTTTTTCTCCTTCAACTAAACAATAAACACTGGCACTTGTATTAAAAGATGTTTTTAAAAGTCATTGTTCACGCATGGCATGCTGGGCAGGAAATGGACCACAATCAAATTCAGAAGGTCCAAAGGACCCGAAAGATTCTACAAAGTAAATAGTTAACCGGGGCTGTGGCAGGTTATTCCCAAGGGGTGCAGGCGGAGCGGGTAGGGGATCTGTAACAGAAGAGCTGACTCACTGGAAAAGACCCTGATGCTGGGAAAGACTGAAGGCAGGAGGAGAAGGGGGAGACAGAGGATGAGATGGTTGGATGGTATCACCAACTGGATGGACATGGGTTTGAGCAAGCTCCAGGAGTTGGTGATGGACAGGGAGGCCTGGCACGCTGCGGTCCATGGGGTCACAAAGAGTCGGACACGACTGAGCAACTCTGAACAGCACCCAGAAGATAAGGAAGGGACAAAGCTTGGACCAGGGCTTGAAGGCCCTTGAGGCTCTCACTAGAGAGTCCAGACTTTATCATGAACATCCCTCAAAAGTTACAGAGCGTGTTAAGATTTGTGATCAATGAAGCAGGTGTCGTCTGTATATAAAAATGCCCCGTCGGTGAGCAGACAAGCTCAGAGGCAGCTCAGCTGTCGGAATCCTACCTTCGTACGATGTACTGTGGGAATCTTACCATCAGAGGATTGCCACACTTGCCCCACCCAGTGTGGGACAAGCCATGCACGCTATCTGACTTCCCTCTCATTTACCATCACCCCAACCTGATAAAGCTAGCCACGCCTAACTTGCAACAGGAGGTGAAAACTTAGTCATTCAATGTGAAAAAGAGATGGAACACTTGATCTGAGCCACCTCGAGGATAATAACCCAGGAAGAGCATCTCAGAGACCTCTGAGCCCTGCTCCATCCGTTGGAAGTCCAGGAACAGGAACGCAGCTTGTTTGAGACACAGGGTTGTCCATCCGATGACCTATCAAAGTGTCAGCTGGTCAGTCATGTCTGACTCTTTGCGACCCCATGGACTGTAGACCATCAGGCTCCTCTGCCCATGGGATTCTCCAGGCAAGAAGACTGGAGTGGGTTGCCATGCCCGCCTCTGGGGGATCTTCCTGGCCCTGGAGGCATCAAACCTGCACGTGTCTCCTGCCCTGGCAGGCAGACTCTTTACCACTGAGCCCCATGGGGACGCCCTGTGCTATATGCTATATCTTAGTGGTTATTTTATTGTACAAATAGTGGTTTGTGCCTCTTAGCCCTCTCTCCCTGCATGGCCCCACCACCACCACTGCGAACAACTCCTCTGCACTCATGTCTCTGGGCTGGCTTCTTCTCCATTATACTCACGAGGGGTGCTCTGGTTTGTTTTAGACTCCACAGTTGTATTTAATCATGGTTCTTCTCGAGGCTATTTCTTTCCAAAGAGTCGAGTTTACTCCCTAAGAGAATGTCATTCCACGGATGTGGCCTCGATGGCCGTTGACAGAGGAAAAGATAAGAGACGCGGTGCATATATACACGATGGAATACTACTCGGCCACGAAAAGGAACACATGGGAATGACATGTCCACGCTATGGAAGATTATTCAGCCATGAAAAGGAACAAGTGTAAATGATATATACAGTTGAAGATCCCTTGGCCAGGAAAAGGAACAAATGTGAAGTGCCTGGGTGCGATGGAATATTCAGTTCAGTCCAGTCGCTCAGTCGTGTCCGACTCCTTGCGACCCCATGGACCGCAGCACGCCAGGCCTCCCTGTCCATCACCAACTCCCGGAGTTCACTCAAACTCACATCCATCGAGTCGGTGACACCATCCAGCCATCTCATCCTCTGTCGTCCCCTTCTCCTCCTGCCCCCAGTCCCTCCCAGCATCAGTCTTTTCCAGTGAGTCAGCTCTTCGCATGAGGTGGCCAAAGTACTGGAGTTTCAGCTTCAGCATCATTCCCTCCAATGAACACCCGGAGCTGATCCCCTTCAGGATGGACTGGTTGGATCTCCTTGCAGTCCACGGGGCTCTCAAGAGTCTTCTCCAACACCACAGTTCAAAAGCATCAATTCTTCAGCACTCAGCTTTCTTCCCAGTCCAACTCTCACATCCATACGTGACCATTGGAAAAACCATAGCCTTGACTAGACGGACCTTAGTCGGCAAGGTAATAGCACTGACATATACACACAGCTGTGGGTAAAACAGACAGCAAGTCGGAAGCTGCTGTATAACCCAGGGAGCTCGTCTCGGGGCTCTGTGATGACCGAGAGCAGCGGGTGGGGCTGGGAGGGAGGCTCAAGACAGAGGATATATATATATATATAGTTATGACTGTTTTGATTCATCCCTGGATCAGGAAGACCCCCTGGAGGAAGGCATGCAAACCACCCCAGTATTCTTGCCTAGAGAATCCCCATGGACAGAGGAGCCTGGCGGGCTATAGTCCATAAGCTCACAAAGATTCGGACACAACTGAAGCGGCTTACTACACACGTATGGGAGCCAGAAACCAACACAGCGTGGCAATGCAATTAAAAAATGATCACGTGCTCTTTTAAATTTCTTTCAGTTATCTGAGAAAAAAAAAAGCTCCATCATCCTGTCTTAATTACAGTGCATTTCACAACACTGAAAAAGCAGTCATTTCCAAGTGTTTTCACCCTCAGGCCTGCACACCCAGCCCCTCCATCTGATGAGAAAATGTTCTCATCCACGGGTTCCGTGGGTATAACGTGGGTCACGGGAGGCATAAAGAACATGCCACCTGGTAAGACTGCATCCCAGAGGAACCCAAAAGGGCACCACGCCTCGCCCTGGGTCTCTCCCACGAAGACAAAGCAGAGAAGGGATCACCGCTTCTGGACCCTGCTCTCTGCTCTATCTGCAGCAGCCTCTTTTGTGCAAAATCGCAAGCCTCAGCGTTCAAATGTCATTCGGACCTGCAGGGGGCCACGAGGCCACTGCCGGCTGGCGAAGCTTCTGTAACCGAACACCGCCCCCGACATCAGCCTTTCCGCCTATGCTTTCTGCGGAGAATCCTCAAAGCTGAGACCGAAAAGAACCGCCGGCAGCCTTTATCCGCCGAGGAGCATGGTCGCTGAACTGACTTTTACCTGCATCTGATAGGACTCTGAGCATCGGCCTCTGATACCAGAGCTAACACAAAGGCTGTCTTGCCGAGAGCTTTCAAAAAAAAGAAAAAACCTCTCCCTGTCTGTAAAACAGCCTAGGATCCACCAGGAAATGGGAAAAGGAGCCTGGCATCATATACAAAACAGAAACACACCCAGGGGCAGAGAAAACAAACTGACATTTACCAAAGGGGAACACGGAGGAGGCATCCATTATCAGTTTGGGATGAACAGATACACACGGCTACATATAAAACAGATTTTTTTAAAAAACGGACTTACTGATTTTTTTTAAAGGACTTACTGAACAGTACAGAGAATTCTATTAACATCCTATGACAATCTATTAACAAATCTGGAAAGCAACACGTATACATGCATATGTAAGTGAATCAGAAACGATTCTTGAGAGTCCCTTGGACTGCCAGGACAGGAAACCACTCAAGCCTCAGGGAACTCAACCTGGTTCTCTGTAACAGCCTAGAAGGGTGGGAAGGGGTGTGAGGGGTGAGGAAGGTTGAAGAGGGAAGGGAAGAGTGTATACCTATGGCTGATTCACGCTGATGTGTGGAAAAAAGCAAGATGGCATTGCAAAGCAAATATCCTTCCATTAAAAATAAATAAGTAAATAAATGAAAACCACTCCATCCTAAAGAAAGTCAGCCCTGAACATTCACTGGAAGGACTGATGCTGAAGCTCCAATCCTTTGGCCACCTGATGCAAAGATCGGACTCCTTGGAAAAGACCCTGATGCTGGGAAAGACTGAGGGCAGGAGGAGAAGGGGGCGACAGAGGATGAGATGGTTGGATGGCATCACCGACTCGATGGTCATGAGTTTGAGCAAGCGCCGGGAGTTGGTCAGGGACAGGGAAGCCTGGCGTGCTGCAAAGAGTCGGACAGGACTGAGCGACTGGACAGCAACACGTGAGTGAGTCTAGCTGCTGCAGGACCACAAGGAAAAGATGAAAAGCCACCCACGACCTTGTCATCAACTTTAAACTCCGATTCAAGCTGCACAATAGAAAACAAGAAAGAAAAAGGGAAATAAAAGAAATGCTGACTCTATTTCCCCCGCGAAGGCCACGGTAACCTTGTCGGTGTCTCATCCCTAGAGCCCCAGCTGGTTTCGGGCCCAAGCCTGGAGGTTCTGGGGACAGAGGGCGTTGGAAGGATATGACCGGAAGCGTGCCCCCACGATGGACCTGGGGTGCGTCTTGCTATCTGCCTGAGCCCCCAGTCTCCAGATCCAGGCGGTCCTCCTGCAGAGGAGCCAAGCCTACGTCACCTACAAATCGGTGGAGCTTCTGGGCTGGAGAAACTTGGAGCACAGTGTGTCTCCTAGGCTGGGGTTCCCACCTCCAGGCTCCATCCTTAGGGTCACCCCTCTTACGGGAGACAGCGTCCTCTGCAGGGCCGCGTTCCAAACAGCTGCGGTGTCTCCGGGGGACCCTGGGGAAGGGGGAAGCAGCACTGAGACTCAAGCCCGGGGCGTTTCTTCCGGCGCTGCTACTCCAGCTGGTAATACAGGGACAGAATGTCCAAAACACTCACTGCCTGAGGAGCCAGATGGGGCCGGAAGGAAAGGTGCTGCCTTGGGGCTGGTTTTGGTCACAACAACTTACAGGCTGTGTTGTTCAGCCGCTCAGTCGTGTCTGACTCTCTGCACGCCAGGCCTCCTCGTCCATCAGCAACTCCCGGAGTTTACTCAAACTCATGTCCATCGAGTCGGGGATGCCATCCAACCCTCTCATCCTCTGTCGTCCCCTTCTCCTCCTGCCCTCAATTTTTCCCAGCATCAGGGTCTTTTCTAAAGTGCCCAGGGTGGCAGATTAAAAAAACAAAAACTGCCCTCAAGAAGTCTCCCAGGCATGGTGGCTGAAAAAAATATTCAGAATTGGGCAGAGGTTCACAGAACCGACTTCAAGCAGTACCTTTAACTCAGACCCTTAAAGAAACATCACACCAAAAAAATGTCAACATCGCTAAATATTCGAGAAGTGCAAATCAAAGGAAGAAGCACAAGCTGGAATCAAGACTGCCAGGAGAAATATCAACAACCTCAGATATGCAGATGACACCACCCTTATGGCAGAAAGTGAAGAGGAACTAAAAAGCCTCTTGATGAAAGTGAAAGAGGAGAGCGAAAAAGCTGGCTTACAGCTCAACATTCAGAAAACGAAGATCATGGCATCCAGTCCCATCACTTCATGGGAAATAGATGGGGAAACAGTGGAAACAGTGTCAGACTTTATTTTGGGGGGCTCCAGAATCACTGCAGATGGTGATTCCAGCCATGAAATTAGAAGACGCTTACTCCTTGGAAGAGAACTTATGACCAACCTAGATAGCATGTCGAAAAGCAGAGACATTACTTTGTCAACAAATGTCCGTCTAGTCAAGGCTATGGTTTTTCCAGTGGTCATGTATGGATGTGAGAGTTGGACTGTCAAGAAGGCTGAGCACTGAAGAATTGATGCTTTTGAACTGTGGTGCTGGAGAAGACTCTTGAGAGTCCCTTGGATCCAACCAGTCCATTCTGGAGGAGATCAGCCCTGGGATTTCTTTGGAGGGAATGATGCTGACGCTGAAACTCCAGTACTTTGGCCACTTCATGCGAAGAGTTGACTCATTGGAAAAGACTGTGATGCTGGGAGGGATTGGGGGCAGGAGGAGAAGGGGACAACCGAGGATGAGATGGCTGGATGGCATCACCGACTCAATGGACGTGAGTTTGAGTAAACTCTGGGAGTTGGTGATGGACAGGGAGGCCTGGAGTGCTGCGATTCATGGGGTCGCAAAGAGTCAGACACGACTGAGCAACTGAACTGAAAGGGACTGAGTGAGGTAATAACTCACGCCGGTCAGAATGGCCCTTGTCAATAAGATCTGCAAGGAATAAGTGCTGTAAAGCGGGCGAGAAAGGGAATCTTCCCACATGCTGGGTGGGGCTGCAAATAGATGCAGAATTATGGAAAATTGAATTAGAATTGAATTAGAATAATTCTATTATTAGAATATCAATATTAATTCATAATTAGAGTAGAAAATAGAATTGTGGAAAAGAGCACGGAGGGCCTTTAAAAAACTAAACCCATTAAAAAGCATAGTGAAAGTGAAAGTCCTCATTCGTGTCCGACTCTTTGCAGCACCGTGGACTGCAGCCCGCCAGGCTCCTCTGTCCATGGGATTCTCCAGCCGAGAACACTGGGGTGGGTTGCCATGCCTTCCTCCAGGGAAACCTTCCCAACCCAGGGATCGAACCCAGGTCTCCCGCAGTGCGGATGGATTCTTTACCACCTGAGCCACCAGGGAAGCCCCCAGAACCATATGATCCAGTAATCCCGCTTCTGGCCTTAGATCCAGAACAAAATATTATTTCCTAACGATGCATAGACATCTGTTTTCAGGACAACACAATTTACAATATCCAAGACACTGGATCAGCCAACATGTCCATGCACAGAATAGTGGGGAAAAAAAGGAAGGTCAGCGTCTACGCTGGGTCACTCCTCAGTCATCCAGCAGAGCGGAATAACGACACTGACAGCTGCGTGGATGGACGGAGTGAGGATCGCAGTAAGTGAGGGAGGGCAGAGAGAGGAAGGAGAAAATAGCAAAACGTCCTTGACAGGTACAATCAGCTCACGCAAATGAACCGATTGACACAACGGAAAAAAGGCTCGCAAACAGAGAAAACCAAGCTGCAATGATCAAAACAACAAAAGCTTAGGCAAGAGGGATAAATTAAGAGTTTGGAATTAACCTATACGCGTTAAGATGTATCTATCAGATCAAAAAAGCCCTACTGACCGGCTCAGGGAAGTCAACCGGATACAATGAAACCTCCTTTATGGGGGAAAAAAAAGAAACCTGATAAACAGGAGACTCAACTCTGTGCATCGCTAAATAAAGTTGTCGAACACTTGAAGCCAACTCAACGTCGGAAATCAACCAGACTGCAATACAAAATAAAAGCGAAAGTAGACAAAAAGGGAAAAAATAAATAAAACCCAAACGAACGGAGCATGGGGAGATGCTGCCGCCTTGTGACCATTTTTCGTAACAACAACTTAAAACCTGTGTTGACGGGCACTTACTATTCAGAAGGTCCCTTGGGAGGTTAAAAAAAACAAACAAACCAAAAACTGCCCTCCAAAAGTCTCCTAGCGCTGGTGACCGAAAAAAAAAATCAAACTTAGGCAGAAAAAAAAGACTACAAGGCAATGTTATCTTCCACCCATCAGAAGGGCCACGGTCAAAAACTCTACAAAGACAGATGCGGCAAAGGCTGTGAAAACAAGGGAATCCTCCTCCTCTGTTACTGGAAACGTAAATGCTGAAAGCCACGTCAGAGGGCAGCGTGGAGGATCCTTAAACAAGGAAAGCAAGAATGCAATTAGAACACTCCTTAACACCATAAGTGAAAGTGAAGTCGCTCCGTCGAGGCCCACTCTTTGCAACCCTACGGACTGTAGCCCACCAGGCTCCGCTGTTCATGGGATTCTCCAGGCAAGAATACTCGAGTGGGTTGCCATTTCCTTCTCCAGGAGATCTTCCCAACCCAGGGACAGAACCCGCGTCTCCCACATTGTACGCAGAAAAGCTTTACCGTCTGAGCCACCAGGGAAGTCCTCACACCTTAACACCATACCCCCAAATAAACTCCCAATAGCATACAGATGTGAATGTAAGGGAGACGCAGGGACATTCCTGTGGAAAATACAAGCAGGATGTGCTTTGACACCAATCACACCAGGTTCTTTGGGGATTCGAGACACCGGGAAGAATGAACTAAGCATAAGAATGCAGGACCTAGTTAACCTTTAAAAGCATCTGCACAGCAAGGGAACCTCTCCATGAAAGAAAAAGACAGCCCTCAGAATGGGGAAAAAATCTGCAAACCAAGGAATCGCGAGGTTCAGTTCAGTTCAGTCACTCAGTTGTGTCCGACTCTTTGCGACCCCATGAATCGCAGCACGCCAGGCCTCCCTGTCCATCACCAACTCCTGGAGTTCACTCAGACTAATGTCCATCGAGTCCGTGATGCCATCCAGCCATCTCATCCTCGGTCGTCCCCTTCTCCTCCTGCCTCCAATCCCTCCCAGCATCAGAGTCTTTTCCAATGAGTCAACTCTTTGCATGAGGTGGCCAAAGTACTGGAGTTTCAGCTTCAGCATCATTCCTTCCAAAGAAATCCCAGGACTGATCTCCTTCAGGATGGACTGGTTGGATCTCCTTGCAGTCCAAGGAACTCTCAAGNCCAGCCCAGCGTTTCTCATGATGTACTCTGCATAGAAGTTAATAAGCAGGGTGACAACATACAGCCTTGACGTCCTCCTTTTCCTATTTGGAACCAGTCTGTTGTTCCATATACATATTAGCGTATATCAAATCAGTTCAGTTCAGTTGCTCAGTCCGACTCTGCAACCCCATGGACTGCAGCACGCCAGGCCTCCCTGTCCATCACCAACTCCTGGAGCTTGCTCAAACTCATGTCCATCGAGTCAGTGATGCCATCCAACCATCTCATCCTCTGTCACCCCCTTCTCCTCCCGCCCTTAATCTTTCCCAGCATCAGGGTCTTTTCAAGGTATAGCAAATACATGATTAAAAATGACCTACTGTTCGTGGAAGTCCACTGAACACGCTGTAATCACTTATATGAGAAAAAGAACCTGAAAAGAAGAGATAAACGTCTGTGCATAACTGAATCGAGTTCCCGAACGCTGCAAACAAACATAGCTTGGGAAATCGACTCTACTCCAGTGGAAAATACAAGTGGAAGTAGAAGAAAAGGAAGTTAAACCTTGTGGGGCATGAAGAAATGCTGCCTCCTCGTGGTCGTTGTTGGAACAACAACCACTCGCTTAAAGGCTGTGCCGATCGATGGGCCCTTGACCAGCAGATCCAGCCAGTCCATCCTAAAGGAGGTCAGTCCTGAATGTTCATTGGAAGGACTGAGGCTGAAGCTGAAGCTCCAGTCCTTTGGCCACCTGATGCGAAGAGCTGACTCACTGGAAAAGACCCTGATGCTGGGAAAGACTGAAGGCAGGAGGAGAAGGGGACAACAGAGGATGAGATGGCTGGATGGCATCACTGACGTGATGGACACGAGTCTGAACGAGCTCTGGGAGATGCTGATGGACAGAAACTTGAGCAAAGTCTAGGAGATGGTGAAGGACAGGGAAGCCTGGCGTGCTGCAGTCCATGGGGTCGCAGAGAGTCAGACACAACTGAGTGACTGAACTGATGGGCACTTACTATGTATATTCACAAGGCCCAAGATGCTGTAAGTGAAAAAAAAAACAACCCACAATTGCCTTCAAGAAGTGTCCTGGGGGTGCTCATCGAGAAAGAATTCAAAATCAGGCAGGGGTTCACAAAACCAAGGAATACAGGTAACTCAGATCCTTTATGAGAAACTCACATGAAACGCGGCCACATCGCTGAATATTCAGAAAATGCAAATCAAAACTACAGGGAATATAACCTCGCATGGTCAGAATGCCCATTGGCAAACACTCTACAGACATTAAATGCTGCAGAGACGGTGGGGAACAGGAAACCCTCTTCCTCTGATATTGGAAACATAAATTGAAAAGAGGCGACGAGAATGGTCCTTAACACCATCCCCCAAAATAAACCCCAAACCTATACAGATCTGATTGCAAGCACGATGCTATGAAGTTCTGGAGGAGAAAAACACACGCGACATGCTCTCTATGTATACGACATCAATTGCAGCAACTTCTTTTGGGTTTCAATGCCTAGAATAATGAAAAGAATAAACCAAATGTAAGAGAGCAGGACTTCGTTAAGCTTAACAGCCTTTGCACAGCAAGGGAACTCCTCAATCAAAGAAAAAGGCGATACTCAGAAATGACAAAAACTATTTGCAAACAAGTATATCCACAAGACATTCATCTCAAACATACAAACAGATGGTGCATCTCAAATTCAAAAACACAAACAACCCAAAGATAAAAGGGGTCAGAACCGATATGGATATTTCTTCCCGCAAACAGATTGACATGGTTTGTTAGGCGGCTCTGGCCTGTTCAGTTCTTTGAGACTCCATGGTCTGCAGTCCACCAGGCTCCTCTGTCCATGGGATTCGCCAGGCAGGAATACTGGAGCGGGTTGCCACTTTCCTCTTCCAGGGGATCTTCCTGGTCCAGGGATTGAACCTGTGCCTCTGGTATCTCCTGCATTGCAGACTGATTCTTTGCCCCTAAAGCCACCAGGGAAGCCCTCAGACTGCCATTAGGCACGTGAGAAAACATGCTCAGCATCACTGATTATCACAGAGAGGAAATCAAAAGTCTAGTGAGGTATCGCCTCACACCCGTCAGAAAGACCATCATGAAGATGTACAAAGAAGAAGCGCTGCCGAGGGCGCAGGACAAAGGGAATCCTCGTGCACAAGAGGGCTGTGAATCGGTGCAGGAGCTTTAAAAAACAGCAAACCAAACTAGACATCCAGAAGTCGTGTGACCCTAACAATCCCACTTCCTGGCTTAGATCCAGAGAAAATCGTGAAATGATACATGAACACTTGTTTTCAGCTTAGCGTGATTTACAATAGCCCAGGTATTGAATCCGTCCACTGAAAGAAGAAAAAAAAAAATGAAGAAGGCAAAGTGGTAAAGCTCGCCAGTGGAGAACTACTCAGCGTGAACTGGGAAGGAAGGATGGCACCGACGACTC
This sequence comes from Redunca redunca, assembly GCA_006410935.1. Classification (NCBI taxonomy): domain Eukaryota; kingdom Metazoa; phylum Chordata; class Mammalia; order Artiodactyla; family Bovidae; genus Redunca; species Redunca redunca. The sequence goes on from SJYQ01000296.1 coordinate 666,551, forward strand.
GTGCACGGACCGAGTGATTCTTGTGCTAGGGAAGGAGGCCAGAGACAGAAAGGCAGATATCACCAGACTCCACGGACACGCCCATCCAAACGTTCACGCAAATGAACCGATTTACAGAAAACGAAGCTGCACAAACTTACGCAGCACAGTTACGATGACGCGTAAAACTGTTGGAAGAGTCCATTCAGAGTTTGGAATTCCGTTACATTCAGTTCAGTTCAGTCGCTCAGTCGTGTCCGACTCTCTGCGACCCCATGAACCGCAGCACGCCAGGCCTCCCTGTCCATCACCAGCTCCCGGAGTTCACTCAGACTCGCGTCCATCGAGTCCGTGATGCCATCCAGCCATCTCATCCTGGGTCGTCCCCTTCTCCTCCTGCCCCCAATCCCTCCCAGCATCAGAGTCTTTTCCAGTGAGTCAGCTCTTTAGAATGAGGTGGCCATACATTCACGCAAATGAACTATTTGAGACAAAGCAAACCATCTCACACGCTTAGAAAACCCAGTAATGATTATTTAAAAAAAAAAAAAAAGAACGTTAGGGAGAGGGACAAATGAAGAGCTTGGAATTAACATGTACGCATTAATGTGTATCAAATAGACGCCCAGGGAAGTCAGCTGAACAGGCTCTACGAGTCACCTATGTGAGACCTATATGAGAGCCACATATGATTACCAATATGTAATCACCTATACCGGAGAAGGCAATGGCACCCCGCTCCAGTACTCTTGCCTGGAAAATCCCATGGGCGGAGGAGCCTGGTGGGCTGCAGTCCATGGGGTCACAAAGAGTCGGACACGACTGAGCGGCTTCACTTTCCCTTTTCACTTTCATGCATTGGAGAAGGCAATGGCAACCCACTCCAGTGTTCTTGCGTGGAGAATCCCAGGGACGGGGGAGCCTGGTGGGCTGCCATCTGTGGGGTCACACAGAGTCGGACACGACTGAAGCGACTTAGCAGCAGCAGCAGCAGCAATCACCTATATGAGAAAAAGGACCCGGAAAAGAAGAGATAAATGTCTATGTGTAACTGAATCAACTTCCCAGACACTTGAAACAAACCCAGCCTAGGAAATCGACCCTACTCCAATAGAAAATAAAAGTGGAAGTAGAAGGAAACGAAAACACACACTCACACACACTGGGGCCTCAAGAAACGCAACCGCAGTGGGCCCGTTTGTCGTAACAGCAACGTACAAGCCGTCCTGATGGGCCCTTTATATTCACAAGCTCTGCAGGGCTGTGAGCAAAACACAGCTGTCCTCAAGACGTCTCCTGGGGAGGGTCACTGAAAAGCAGTTCAAAACGGAGCAGTTTCCTGCAGCCAAGTACTATAGAGGTACCTTTAACTCAACCTTGTAAAAAAAAACTTCACTTGAAAATGTCCACATGGCTAAATGTTCGGGAGATGCAAATAGAAACCACACCAGGTATCACCTCGCACCAGTCATAAGGGCGGCTGTCAAAAACTGGACAAACGAAACGTGCTGGAGAGGCCTTGGAGAAAAGGGAAGTGTCCTCCTGCGATGCTGGGAATGAAAATTGCTAACAGCCACTGCTCAAGTTCAGTTCAGCCGCTCACTCGTGTCCAGATCTTTGCGACCCCATGGACTGCAGCACGCCGGGCTTCCCTGTCCTTCACCATCTCCAGGAGCATGCTCAAACTCACATCCATCGAGTCGGTGATGCCATCCAGCCATCTCATCCTCTGTCGCCCCCTTCTCCTCCCGCCTTCAATCTTTCCCAGCATCAGGGTCTTTCAAATGAGTCAGCTCTTCGCATCAGGTGGCCAAAGGATTGGAGCTTCAGCATCAGTTCTTCCAGTGAATATTCAGGACTGATCTCCATTATGGTGGACTGGCTGGATCTCCTTGCAGTCCAAGGGACTCTCAGGAGTCTTCTCCAACACCACAGTTTGAAAGCATGAATTCTTTGTCACTCAGCCCTCTTTATGGTCCAACTCTCACATCCGTACATGACTACTGGAAAAACCATAGCTTTGACTAGATGGACCTAGGTCAGCAAAGTGGTGTCTCTGCTTTTTAATATGCTATCTAACCTCCTCAGTGAAGTGAAGTGAAAGTTGCTCAGTCATGTGTGACTCTTTGCAACACCATGGACTGTAGCCCAAGGCTCCTCCGTCCACGGGATTCTCCAGGCAAGAATCCTGGAGCTGGTTGCCATTTCCTCCTCCAGGGGATCTTCCCAATCCAGGAATCAAACCCGGGTGTTCCGAATTGGCAGGCAGATTCTTTACTGTCTGAGCCACTAGGGAAGCCCAGCCTCCTCTAAAGCAAAAATTAAATCATAAGAAAAGACCTCATTCTGCTAAAAAAAAAAATTGAAACTTCTGGCATGAATCGCTAAAAATCTCTTTCAGCTACAAACGTCCATGGGGGTGTGCACTTACACCATGACCACAGCCAAATTCTTTAAATTCACTTTCGTGTTCAACCTCAAAGAAGACTGGAAGAGAAGTAATAAGCTGAAAACTGTCGCGCAAGTGAGTAACAACAGTCAGACGCCCCGGGAGATGCTACAGGGAAAATTTTGCCGCCCAAAGTGAATTCTGGGACAGGCAGCTGATGCTGGTCCCCTGGGAGCAACTTAGAAACGCAGACCTCCTTAGGGTTCCACCCCCAGACCCTCTTGATTCAGAAACTGCCTTTGAACAAGCTCTGCAAGAAGATTTGCCGGACAGAGAGGGGTTGACATCCTTGGAAAGCCCACCCGGCTTTGCGGCATGAGGACCGGCCCCTCGGCATCCTGAGTGTTGTTCTCTGAATTAACAGCCCCTGTCCCGTGTGAAGTGATGACTCCCGTGCTTGGCTGACTTCTAAGTTACAGGGGACTCGGAAAACATGGATGCTGGGAAAGACTGAGGGCAGGAGGAGAAGGGGACAACAGAAGATGAGATGGTTGGATTGGCATCGCCGACATGATGGACGTGAGTTCGAGCAAACTCCGGGAGATGGTGAAGGACGGGGAAGCCTGGCAAGCCACAGTCCATGGAGTCGCAAAGAGTCAGACAGGACTTAGCAGCTCAACATCAAACCAGACAATCATGCATGGATTAAAATGTCACACGTGCCGGTCAAAGTGTATTTTTGGTCGACAGGCTCTGCTAAGGACCCGAAAGAAATCCGCTCACCCCTGGAGTTTGTTCATCATTCCGTAATAATTTTGTCTTCTAATTTAATTCCCTCAATACCTTCTTCTATCGTTCCTGGTCTCATCACTTTTGAAAATGTCAACAGGCTCTTTTTGAAGACATCTGCCACCATTTAAAGAAAGTCTGTTATCACCGCTAACATAAATCCAACCAGAGTGAAAATAAAGTGTAGGAAAATGCAAACTCCTTCATTGTGAATGCGTACGTCCTTCACGGCACGGACATGATAAGCCGTCTCCTGAGATAAAGATTTATTCTCAGGAATATGGACAAATAAAGAGATTATATTCTTCCATCCAGAGTAAGGCTTTTCTTATCCTCTGTTAATTCATCTGCACCTTTTCTTAAGATCCTTCACCACACGCTTTTTATTTCAGAGGGAGGGATCAATCTGAGTTTAGTCTGACAGGGCTCCTCCAATAATTAATTTAATCTCTTGTTTTCCCGCCACATCCTGGAAAATGTTCCTTAATATTCGCTTGAGAATGAAAGCAATTAGTAACGTTTACATTTCACGGCATCAGGCCTAAAAGGAAGACCCAAAAAAAAAAAAAAGAACTTATTCAAGCCTTTAGCGTTTAAGAATAAGAGAATGCTCAGAAAAGATTGTCATGAATTACCAGAAATTGCAATAATCCCTGTTTCATGTCTTGGAAACATCTATCATGAGGCCAAGGCTAGATACAATTTCTTACACAACTCTACGCTCGAGAAATGAGAATGTCTGTCACTGTCCGAGGTGCTGACCAGTACAGCCGTCCAGAGAATGAGGACCTGGTGCCCTGACCGAAAATGGGGCACCGGTTTGAGAAACCAACTTGCCACCGTCTATGAAGTCTGAAAGTGTGAGTCGCTCAGTCGTGTCTGACTCTCTGCGACTCCAAGGACCGTAGCCCACCAGGCTCCTCTGTCCCTGGGATTCTCCAGGCCAGAACACTGGAGTGGGTTTCCATGCCCTTCTCCAGGGGGAAGGTGGGGGGTGGTCTCCCCAACCCAAGGATCGAACCCAGGTCTCCTGCATTGCAGGCAGATTCTTTACCATCTAAGCCACGTATTTGAAGAGCCATCCACATTCCAGCCATTCTGAATGCTTGGTCAGATGCGCAGGAGATTTTTTTGCTGCAAAGGTCACTAATAGCAAAATAATAGTAACAACCCAAGTGTCCACTGATGTGAGGATGGATGAAGACACTGTATAGACATCGTATAATCTGTGTTGGAAAAGCTTGCATGTGAGAGATTTCCTGTTGCATGGCAGAATGGCCCCATCCTTGGAAACAGAATCCAACTTTAATCCAAAGGGCAATTGTATAAGACCCACAGAGTATCTTGTAATAATCTACAATGGAAAAGACTCACAAAAAAAAAACATATATATATAACACACATATATATCAGTTCAGTTGTTCAGCTGTGTCCGACTCTTGGCGACCCCATGGACTGCAGCACGCCAGGCCTCCCTGTCCATCACCCGCTCCCAGAGCTTGCTCAAACTCATGTCCATCGAGTCGGTGACGACATCCAACCACCTCATCCTCTGTCGTCCCCGTCTCCTCCCGCCTTCAATCTTTCCCAGCATCAGGGTCTTTTCCAGTGAGTCAGCTCTTCCATCAGGTGGCCAAAGGCCTGGAGCTTCAGCTTCAGCGTCAGGCCTTCCAATGAATAACCAGGACTGTTTTCCTTTAGGATGGACTGGTTGGCTCTCTCCTTGCAGTCCAAGGGACTCTCAAGAGTCTTCTCCAACACCACAGTTATACGTATAACGCGCACATATGTATAACAAACACTATATATATGTCATAACCAAATCGCTTTGCTGTCCACCTGAAAATAACAAAATTGTAAATCAAGTATATGTCCATAAAAAGTTTTTTCCAGAAGAATCACAGAGAAGGATTCTATTTCTATAAAGCCAAAAAGCAGNTATATATATATACAGTACACTCATGAGTAGATGCAAGGTGGAAAGAAATGCAAAAACCTGGTACAGCCCATCGTCGTCACAGAGCAGAAACAGAGAGAGACGGGGACGCAGAGAACAAACATGAAAGAGCAAGAGGGCAGAGGGGAGGGGGGGAGGGCCCGGGAGCCTGGGACAGGAACGCGCAGGCTGGCGATTCTGTGTGTGAGACAGCCGGCTAACGAGAACGGGCTCCACGGGCAGGGAGCTCTGCTCAGCGCTCTGCGCAGACTTAAACGGGAGGGAAGCCCCGCAAAGAGGGGATACACGGGCACGAAGAGCTGATCCACTTTGCTCTACGGCAGAAAGTAACTTGACGGTGCAAAGCCAACCAACATTGAAAAAGGAAGAGAAACCACCCTCTAAAGAACACACTTAGAAAAGGCAAAATTCAGTAGAATTGCCTGCCTCTAGTCTCGCCTTCCGGAGAAGGCGATGACACCCCACTCCAGCACTCTTGCCTGGAAAATCCCATGGACGGGGGAGCCTGGTGGGCTGCAGTCCATGGGGTCGCCAAGAGTCAGACATGACTGAGCAACTTCTCTTTCACTTTTCACTTTGATGCACTGGAGAACGAAATGGCAACCCACTCCAGTGTTCTTGCCTGGAGAATCCCAGGGACGGGGGGAGCCTGGTGGGCTGCCGTCCATGGGGTCGCACGGAGTCGGACACGACTGAAGCGACTCAGCAGCAGCAGCAGCAGCAGTCTTGCCTTCCAGGAAGACAGAAGATACGTGAATGCAAAATTCAGTAGAATTGCCAGCCTCTAGTCTTGCCTGCTAGGAAGACGGAAGGTGAATGAATTGAGGTCTAATGAAAATTTAAAAAAAAAAAAATACATACAGTGTTTGCTCACATGTATTTTGAAATATTGTACTCAATGTTCTGCAAAATTTTTTTATTTTAAATGTTTTAAAATATTGGTTACATATTGAAATGGTACTATCTGGGGTGAAAAGTGAAAGTGTAAGTTTTTCACTCGAATCCGATGCTTTGGCGACCCCATGGACTGTAGCCCGCCAGGCTCCTCTGTCCATGGGATTTCCCAGGCAAGAATACTGGAGTAGGTTGCCATGCCCATCTCCAGGGGATCCTTCCGACCCAGGACTCAAACTCAGGTCTCCTGCATTGCAAGCAGATTCCTTATCATCTGAGCCACCAGGGAAATCCCTTGGGTTATATAAAATATATTGCAAAAAAATATGGTCTTTGCTTTCATGTACTTTGAAATATTGTCCTCTATATTTTTCAAATTGTTCTTCATTTTATACACTTATTTAATATTAGCTACATGTTGAAATGGCACTATGTTGGTTTTACTGGGGGTTAAATAAAATACATTGTCAAAAGTTTTTACTTTCTGACATGTTATTTATCCATTTTTATGGAAGGGTAATTAGTCTCCAACATAAGTTACACGTGTATACTATAATGATTCACAATTTTTAGAGGTTATACTCCATTTCCAGTAATTAAAAAAAAAAAAAACTGGCTTTAGTCCTCGTGCTATATAATACATCCTTGATGTTCGAGTCACTAAGTCATGTTTGACTCTTTAGTGACCCCACGGACTGCAGCCGGCCAGGCTCCTCTGTCCATGGGATTCTCCAGGAAGAATACTGGATCGGGTTGCCATTTCCTTCTCCAGGGGGTCTTCCCGACCCAGGGATCGAACCCCTGTCTCCTGCACGGGCAGGCAGATTCTTTACCACTGAGCCACCGGGGAAGCCAAGACATGCTTGCAGCTTGTTTGCTGTACACATAGTAGCTTCTACCTCTTCATCCCGACCCCAGCTTCCTCCTGCCTCCCTTCCCCAGCTTCCCCCTGCCTCCCTTCCCCAGCTTCCCCCTGCCTCCCTTCTCCCAGTCGGGGACCTCGAGTTCATTTGTGAGTCAGCTTCTGTTTTGTTTCCTATATTCACTAGTTTGTTGTATGTCCTTTAAAACTGTCTAACGAAGCAAGACAGAACGGAAACAGTATCTGGACATCCAAAGAGACCAGATAAGGTCTTCGAATACAAAGTTCAGCTGTATACCACAATATACGAGACGTGTTCATGCATTTCGAAGAATCAGTAGCCCACCAATTCCCTCTTTGATCGAAATGCAATTCAGTGAGACACCAGCAAAAGGAGAGTGTTTAAAAAGCAGGTTAAAAACGTATCTCTGGAAAAGTAAATTATGCAAGAATAATTAATTTGTGGTGTGCAAAGAAAGGCAGTCATCCACTTCTGCTCAACATATGACCTCAAAATTAAGTAATGTATACATACGAAAAGGCTTCCCTGGTGGCTCAGAGGTTAAAGCGTCTGCCTGCAATGCAGGAGACCTGGGTTTGATCCCTGGATTGGGAAGATTCCCCTGGAGAAGGAAATGGCGACCCACTCCAGTATTCTTGCATGGAAAATCCCATGGACAGAAGTGACTTAGCAGTAGCAGTATATATATATATATATATGGAGCCTACAACGTTTTATTTTTAATGCAATTTAAAACTTTACTCACAAAAATTAGTGAAAGCATAGACAAATCCTCCAATAAGTTTAAAGAAGCAAAAGATCATAACGAAAATCAGTGAAAGGAGAGTCAGACACGACTGAGCGACTGAACTGAACTGAACTGAATCAGAATTTTATTCTGGCACTGATGAGCCACAGGGCACCCTGAGAGATTTCTTTAGGGGGGGATGAAACAATATTTTTAAGTGACCATTAAGTCTGAAGCTCCTTAAGCCACACTATTTTCCTTTCATTCTGCAAGTCAGCATTAAACCACCATCGGAAGACCTTTTATCATTTCAGCTGCAGTGAAACACAGTTTGCAATTTAAAACTAAGCCCAAAGCTAAAAGGAAAAGGGAGGCAATGCCTTACATAAAAGAATACTGTGTCCGGGGTTTAAAAAAAAAAAAACACAGTATTTAACGTACTAGGGGGAAAAAAATAAAAATCTTCAAGTGTAACGTTCTCAGAAAGAAAGCCATTCAAAATCATTTCTGAGACGTCTTTAAATGAACAAGACATCCAATCACTGTTACTTCCCATTTGAAAATGTTTCTAAGACAGATATAGGAATACTAGCAATAATTTAGTACAGTTTCAAAAATTTCCCTTATTTATCCCTGAGATCAAGATGCTTCACACATGTAGGTACGTATTCTTCTTACCTGCTATACGGACACATGGAGCAGGAAAGGGCAGCCCACTCCAGGATTCTTGCCTGGAGAATCCCATGAGCAGAGGAGCCTGGCGGGCTACATACAGTCCGAGGGGGTCTCCAAGAACTGGACACACAGAGCATACACCCATCCTGACAAATTTGGATTCAGTTTTTTTAATTTTGATTTGTTTTCCAGAAAGATTAAACAACAACAACAACAAAAATGCAGAACGCAAAGGGCCAAAATTTTAAATGTTCCCAGCCGTGTGACAGAGGTGAAATTCCCTTTAGCAGGTATGTCGTCTTAGCAAGCTTATTGCCGTCGTGATTTAGTCGAAAAAAAGAAGCAAGAACCACTTTGCGTTTCAATTGCAATGATTACACAGCTTATCTCACTTTCTGATTCTGAATTTTTTTTCAACTGTCCTGAGTATGAGCGAGAGTTTTTGGCTTTTTTTTAAAAAAAGAAAAATGAAGGACATCAGAGAAATTATCTTGACAGACAGTGAGAGATAATAGGCTTTTGAGTAAATTGCTCAGTATTATTGGACCCTTATAATCTCATATGAATAATAAATAGATTCATACACGGAATCTCTTGGGCAATCTTCATGCTTATTATACTTGTAATATAAAGTAAAGCTTTATATTCGTCGCTCAGTCGTGTCCGACTCTTTGCGTCCCCGTGGACTATACGGTCTTTGGAATTGTCCAGGCCAGAATCCTGGAGTGGGGAGCCTTTCCCTCCTCCAGGGAATCTTCCCAACCCAGGGATCGAACCCAGGTCTCCCACACTGCAGGCGGCTTCTATATGAGCTGAGCTGTCAGGGACGCCCTGGGTCAGAGATAAAGGAGCCGAGATAGATTTGCAGNTCAAAACCACTGCAAGAAAACACTATGAGATGCACTTATATTAGGGATGGGATTCGTATGAGACGAATTTACACCCTGAATCCTTGCCCTGTGGATGACATGAGAAAACTGCACAGTGGAGGTAAAACATAAAAAAAAAAAAAAAAGCAATTTCTTTAAAGGGACCTGAGACATCCCCACTAAGAATTTTACTCTGTGGAAATGAAAAAAGAACTGATGCTTTTGAACTGTGGCGTTGGAGAAGACTCTTGAGAGTCCCTTGGACTGCAAGGAGATCCAGCCAGTCCATCCTAAAGGGGATCAGTCCTGGGTGTTCATTGGAAGCACTGATGTTTAAGCTCCAACACTCCGGCCACCTGATGCGAAGAGCTGACTCATTGGAAAAGACCCTGATGCTGGGAAAGATTGAAGGCGAGAGGAGAAGGGGGATGACAGAGGATGAGATGTTTGGATGGCATCACTGACTCGATGGACATGAGTTTGAGTAAATTCTGGGAGTTAGTTGGTGGTGGACAGGGAGGCCTGGCATGCTGCAGTCCATAGGGTTGCAAAGAGTCGGACGTGACTGAGCAACTGAACGGAATGGTAATGAAAAAAACATAATTGGGGACATCCCTGGTGGACCAGTGGCTAAAAGTCTGTGCTCCCAACTCAGGGGACCCAGGTTCAATCCCTGGTCAGGGAACTAGGTTCCACACAACCACAACTGAGACCCAGCACAACCGAATAAATAAATAAGACATTTTTAATTTTTTATTTTTTAATTAATTAATTTACTTTAATTGGAGGCTGATTACTTTACAATATTGTAGTGGTCTTTGCCATGCATTACCATGAATCAGCCCCGGCTGTACACGTGTTCCCCATCATGAAACCCCCTCCCACCTGCCTCCCAAGAAAATTTTTAATAAAGATCAGTGTTGGTCAGTCAACATTCAATTCTTTGTTTCTCTTAATTCCATCACACATCAGCATAGCAAGAAAAACGCAGTACATACCACAGACGTAGCAAATAAAGGCAAAAATGGTATATTCAGTTTAAACAACTTATTCTATCTGGAGCTATTATCCGCGTGTTCCTCAACAGTCAAGATTTTTAAATAATGTGCTTCTTTTTTTTTTTTTTTAGTACTAGGAACTCTGCACACTAAGTTTTGATAGAAAATAAAACCTGGCAATCCTGACACTTTTTAGGGCATAAGACTTCAGTAAACGGAGTGGGGATTTGGATGATTTTGAGCTTACGTTCCTGATAGGGTGCTTAATAGTTGTGGGATGTCCTGTTCGTCACTGTTTTCTGGGGAAAAACTGCAATCCTCAATGTGACAGAGCTCGACAAAAAACATAGATAATTATATATATATATGTTTAATATAAATACATTTATATATAAACCAATTAACACAATGAGCTTACTGATACTAAAATCTTCACATGCCTGTATGCATTTTATGGTTCAGTCGCTCATTCATGTCCGACTCTTTGCAACCCCGTGGCCTGTGGCCCGCCAGGCTCCTCTGTCCATGGGATTCTCCAGGCAAGACATACTGGAGTGGGTTGCCAAGCCCTCCCCCAGGGGATCTTCCCAACCCCCCAGGGATCGAACCTGCATCTCTTGCGTTTCCTGCATCAGCAGGCAGATTCTTCCCCACTAGGGCCACCTTGGAAGAGACACGAGCCACATTAATTATAAATAAGTTCAGCGGAGATAAAGACAGCCGTGATCGCCATCCGTATCATAATCCCAGGTCACCTTTAGATTGTTGAGAGCAGGCGAGTGGTCGTGAGGTGCTTAGCCATCCGATCCTGGGACGAAGCTTCGTGGGGTTCGATCCTGTCTCTGCCAGTTACTGTCTGTGTTGCCTCACGATTTAACCTCCCTGCCCCGGATATTTTCCCAGTCTGTAGAATGGGATAGTCAGGTCCCTGAGGGACTTCCCTGGTGCTCCGGGGGTGGCAGCTGAAGCCGGTTCAGTCCTCACTCAGGGAACTAAGATTCCCACACACCACAGAGCAGCAAAGCCCTTGCAGTGCGAGGAAAGATTGCCCAAGACACAGTGAACGACCAGCTTGCCGCAGCGAAGACCCTCCACACGGTCAAACAACTTTGCTGCTGAGACATAGACCTGTCTGACTCTTTATGACCCGCGGACTGCAGCGTGCCTAAATAATGATACGGTCACTGAAGGAGAAGCTTCTCCGGGGAATCAATTACAGCTGCCTCTGCAATGCCCAAGGCAATGTGGATGCAACATCAACACCTGATAAGCAATGAATGGGCCATTGTTTTGTAAAAGCCACGAGGTGCTTTGGTTCAAGCTGACCTTTAACAGCAACACCTGTAGCTTATAGTTGGCACCCTGCATGTGTTAATTTCTCCCTACTGAAGGATTTATCGACTCCCCGCTATGGGGTACGGCTTTTCTTGTTGAATCTCTCAGCTGTGTCGGACTCTTTGTGACCCCATAGACTGTAGTCCGCCAGGCTCCTCTGTCCATGGAATGCTCCAGGCAAGAAAACTAAAGTGGGTTGTCGTTTCCTCTTCCGGGGGATCTTCCCAACCTGGGGATCAAACCCACATCTCTTGTGTCTCCTGCAATGTAAGGCAGACTCTTTACCACTGAGCCACCTGGGAAGCCCAAATTATCACACAATTGGTGGCTTAAAAGAACACACACTTATCATGTCACCGGTATCATGTCTGGGGGGTCTGAAGTCTCATTATACTGGGCTGAATTTTATGGCTTCAGAAGGGTTTTTCCCTCCTGCAGACTCTAGAGGAGCGTGTGTTTTCTTCTCAAGGACCCTGGTCATTTCTTTGGGGGCTTCCCTGGTGGCTCAGATGGTAAAGAATCCGCTTGCAATGCAGGAGACAAGGGTTCAATTCCTGGGTCGGGAAGATCCCCTGGAGAAGGAACAGGCTACTCCACTCCAGTATTCTTGGGTTTCCCTGCTGGCTCAGATGGTAAAGAATCTGCCTGCATCTCAGGAGACACAGATTCAATCCCTGGGTCGGGAAGATCCCCTGAAGGAGGGCATGGAAACCCACTTCAATATTCTTGGCTGGAGAATCCCATGGACAGAGGAGCCTGGTGGGCTACAGTCCACTGGGGTCGCAAAGAGTCGGACCCAACTGAGTGACTACGTACAGCACTGTTTTTGTAAATACATTACAGTGGGGATCTCCTGGACACCCCACAATCAGCTTCCCACCTCAAGGTCTTTAACCGAATGACAGCTGCCAAGCTCCTTCTGTCACATACGGTGATACAGCCACACCTTCTGGGGAGGAGGGTGTGGGCATCTTCGGAAGGTCGTTCTTCTGAATCCCGCAGCGTGGACCCAAAGGACAGTCATCAGAGTTGCAATTGCTGTTAATCAGACGCTGACTGTATACCACTGTCGGAGCTAGGGTCTTTACATCGTCTAATCTGAGAGTAGAAGGATGCTGATACAACAGAATATTACTCGGCCGTCGAAAAGAATGAATGGATGGGCCCATGGACGGGCCCAGAGAGTGTCCTACTGAGTAAAGCAAGTCAGACAGAGAAGCAGAAGCATTGTATGATGTCAGTGATACGTGGAATCTCAGAAGAAATGATACACAGGAACTGATTTACAAAACGGAAAGAGACTCGCAGACTTAGAGAATGAACTTACGGTTCCCGGGGGGAAGGACGGGGGAAGGGATAGTCAGGGAGTCTGGGATGGACATGGACACACTGCTGTGTTTAACATGGAGAACCAGCAAGGACCTGCTGTCCAGCACAGGGAACTCTGCCCAATACTCTGTAATAACCTTATGGTTCCCAGGGGGAAGGATGAGGGAAGGGATAGTCAGGGAGTCTGGGATGGACATGGACACACTGCTGTGTTTAACATGGAGAACCAACAAGGGCCTGCTGGACAGCGCAGGGAAGTCTGCTCAATACTCTGTAATAACCTTATGGTCACCAGGGGGAAGGAGGGGGGAAGGGATAGTCAGGGAGTCTGGGATGGACGTGTACACCCTGCTGTGTTTAACATGGAGAGCCAGCAAGGACCTGCCGTCCAGCACAGGGAACTCTGCTCAGTGTCGTGTGGCAGCCTGGCTGGGAGGGGAGTTTGGGGGAGAGTGGGGACGTGTGTACCTATGGCTGAGTCCCTTTGCTGTCCACCTGAAACCATCACAACACTGTTGATCGCCTATATCCCAATACAAAATAAAGAGTTTCAATGAAAGAAGGAAGATGAGGCTGCAAAGTTTCCCCAAACTCATCACCAAACAACAGATTCTGGTCTCCTCAGCTGCCAAAGCTCTAACTCGGAAGTAAGGTTTCCACAGACTACTTGAAATCTAGAAAACCTTCTCCAGGATTCCTCACAGGTTGTCTCCTCCCAAAAAGCCATATGTTGAACGTTCTATCCTGGCTAATCAGTGTACAAGCCTGGATCCTTGTCGGAGCTCAAGAACGGGGTGGCCCCCATCAGAAACGTCCCTTTGAGACTTTGGTGGTGGTCCAGTGGCTGAGACTCCGAGTTCCCAGTGCAGCAGGCCTGGGTTCGATCCCTGATCAGGGAAGTGGATCCCACATGCTGCACCTAAGACAGAACACAGCCACGTAAATAGATTAATTTTTAAAAACTCCCTTCACTCAAGTCAAGACCTCCTTAAAAAAAAAATAACACTTTCCACTTTATTTAATTAAGATGCTCCACTTGATGACTGTCTAGCCATTTAATAATTTTGTTTTTGCCACCTGATGGATTTTTTTGCTTCCATTTAATTGCTTTAATTTGTTTTGCAATACGCTCTCAGACACATCAATAAGGCCTCAGCCAGAACAAATGCTTGGACTACTAATCAAATCCACTCAGACCCATAGTTACAATGCCTTTCCTTCACTGCTAAAAGATGATGGGAAGTTGGGAGAAATTTGTTAAAACTGTGAAAAAGTCTTCAGATTCAGAAAGGGGGAAAAAAAAAAACAGGAATCATAGGTGTGGTTAATTTCCAACCTCCTTTCTTTAATTTCACGCTACATGTTTTAATGTATACCCTCAGGGAACAAAAAACATGTTGTTCATTTGCTCAGCCGTGTCTGACTCTTTGCGAACCCATGGACTGCAGCATACCAGGCTTCCCTGTCCATCACCATCTCCAGGAACTTGCTCAACTCATGTCCTTCGCGTCAGTGATGCCATCCAACCATCTCATCCTCTGTCGTCCCCTTCTCCTCCTGCCCTCAATCTTTCCCAGCATCAGGGTCTTTTCCAAAGAGTCAGTTCTTTGCATCAGGAGGACAAAGGATTGGAGTTTCAGCATCAGAGTCTTAGTTCCTTTTTTATTGCCAGTTGCAAAAAAAAAAAATCAAATCATCGGAGCACAAAGGATACTATCTCAACCTGAGTTACAGCGGTGGCTCAGAGAAAAACTACAGAAAATGACGGATTCCATGCCCCGTCTATTATCCAAAAAGCCCACTAATTGACAATAATTTATGGTTGCCCTTCCAGAAAAAGACATTGACACTAACGGATATTTTGAGTCTGGGGGAAAAAAAAAAAAAAA
>SJYQ01000296.1:684833-715111 GCA_006410935.1 Redunca redunca
AAAAAAAAAAAAAAAAAACCTGCCTGCCAACACAGAAGAAGCAAGAGACTTGGTTTCAGTCTCTGGGCCTCGAAGATCCCCTGGAGGAGGAAATGGCAAGCCACGCCAGGGCTCTTGCCTGGAGAATCCCATGGATGGAGGAGCCTGGCAGGCTGCAGTCCATGGGGTTGCAAAGAGTCCGATAGGACTTAGCAACTCGAGAACAACAAGAAAGGTGTTCTTGTAACATTATGAGGATACTATGTGTTATTTTTCCAGCCAATTACCAAGCTCCTGTGCATTTGGGAGACTCTGGAGACCACACCTGATACATTTTTACTGTGTGTGTGTATTTCTTTGCTTTGTGTTGGGGCACTTTTTTGGTTTAAGGAAGAGAACGTTAGTGCCATTGTGGGTCTCTATTGGGCCATCCTCCTGAAAATGTCCTGGAAATTTTGTTAGGATTTGCATCTCTTTACCCATATTTTCATGATTAACGCTTCTTCCATGGAAAGAAAAAAAAAAACAGGAGAGAGAGAGAAAGGAGAGGGACATTCCTGGCGGTCCAAGGGTGAGGAATCTGCCTTGCAATGCAGGGGGCGCGGGTTCGATCCCTGGCCGAGGAAGATCCCACGTGCCACAGACCCACTCGGGCCAGGCAGGAATGAGTACTGAGCCGTCGTGCTCCGGAAATGGTGCTCCACGGCAAGAGAAGCTAGGCGTCGTAACAAGCAGCCCGCTCACCACGACCAGGGAATAGCCCCTGCTCACCGTGACTGGAGAGAAAGCCCGAGCGCAGCAGTGAAGACCCGACACAGCCGTAAATAAATAATTTAAAGAGAGAGAGAGAGAGAGAAAGGAGGAGCAGGAGCCCAGAGAATAGAACAGAGAGGAAGACATGGAATTAAATGGATACTACGAGGGTACCAAATTGAGCTCACAGAGCGAGTAAAAGTGGAATCTAAGGTCTCTCCAAATTCTGTAGAAAGACACATTGTTTGCTTCCTTTCATTGCGTACATTTCTTTTTTTTTATTTAGTTCCACCAGTTTATTGCTACCAAGCCGCCTCCCTCCGACCTCATGCACGTGTTCTCAGTTTTGTTCTCAGTTTTGTAACCCCATGGGCTGCACGCAGCTCCCCAGGCTCCTCTGTCCATGGACTTTTGCAGGCAAGGATACTGGGGTGGGTAGCCATTGCCCTCCTCCAGCGTACATTTCTTTGCAACTCAGATTCCCATAACTCCGCAAAGAGTCTCTCGTCTCTCCTTTTCATCTATTTACTTTCTCCAAACTCGTCCGCTGGAGATTTTTTAGTCCTTGCCTAACAAGTTCATCTACATCTCCCAGAGGAAATCAGAGCTTTAATTAAGCTGACAAGAGCCTGCGGTCCTATAAAAACTAAATAATTAAGCGATCCGCAGCTCCAGGAGCAGCCAGGATACAGTTTTATGAAGACGCACCTGTCCCTTTTACAGGGCAGACATAAGGTGCGCGGGTCCTGCAGGGAATAGGTTTAACTGGGCGAGGAAGGAAGAGATCAGAAACTGCAAGATAATGGCCCTCACTAATTGCCAAGACCTTTTAAAGTAAGTTTCTTTTATCCGATAATCACGTTCATCAACTGTTCATGTTGTCTGAGGCTGACCCAACAGAGCACAGACTCAGCGTCCCAAGCTGTCCTTGCTTTGACCTCCAGTGACCTCTGCCCTGCCTACCCCTGCATCTCTGAGGAGAGGTACATGGTTTTCTCCCCTCCAGCTGACTCTGAACACGTGACTTGTGTCCTTCTCTTTCTGCGATTTTTGGTCTAGGTCTCCTGATTTCAGCGTAATACAATCCGTCCGTTTGACCTCTTCAGGCGTAAGCACGTGGTAACTTGTTCCCACCAACTATTCATCAGTATGGTTCTTTCTTAAAGTTAAAAAGCAAAAGAGCTATCAACAACTTAAAGAACTATATTGTCTGGCACATAAGTACTTAATAAATAATTGCTATTACTATTCCCCCCAAAAATAGAACTCTCCAGCAGCAATACAGTGTTAGCCGTTCAGCCGTGTCCGACTCTTTGTGACCCCGAGGACTGTAGCGTACCAGGCTCCTCTGTCCACGGGATTCTCTAGGCAAGAACACTGGAGGGGGTTGCCATGCCCTCCTCCAGGGGATCTTCCCGACCCAGGGATTAAACCCGGGTCTCCTGCATTGCAGGCAGATTCTTTACAACCTGAACCACCAAGGAAGCCCAATATGGACATTTATAAACGTGGGCTCCAAAATCATTGTGGATGGTGACTGCAGCCATGAAATTAAAAGATGCTTGCTCCTTGGAAGGGAAACTATGACAAACCTAGACAGCATATTAAAAAGCAGAGACATCATTCTGCCGAGAAAAGGCCATACAGCCAAAGTTATGGCTTTCCCAGTAATCATGTACCATTGTGAGAGTTGGAACAGAGGGAAGGCTTAGCACTGAAAAATTGACTGTTTTCCAATTGTGGTGCTAGAGAAGATTCTTGAGAGTCCCTTGGACGGTAAAGGGATCCAACCAGTCCATCCTAAAGGAGATCAGCCCTGAATATTCATTGCAAGGACTGATGCTGAAGCTGAAACTCCACTACTCTGGCCATCTGATGCAAAAGATGGAAAAGACCCTGATGCTGGGAAAGATTCAAGGCAGGAGGAGAAGGGGACGACAGAGGATGAGATGGCTGGATGGCATCACCGACTCGATGGACATGAGTTTGAGCAGGCTCCGGGAGTTGGTGAATGACAGGGAGGCCTGGCGTGCTGCGGTCCACGGGGTCACAAAGAGTCGGACACGACTTAGGGACTGAACAGCAATATTCCATTGCATGAATACAACAGTTTATTTATCCCTTATTCCACTGGTGAACAGCTGTAATGGTCCCACCATTTTTTTTCCTTTCTTTTTTTATTCTTCCTGAAATACGTCATTTAAAAACATTTTTGTTGGAGTACACTTGATTTACAATATTGTGCTAGTGTCCGATGTGTAGCAAAGTGAGTCAGCTATACATATACATGTATCCACTATTTTTGGGATTTTCTTCCCGTTTAGGTAATTACAGAGCATTGAGTAACATTCCCTGTGTTATCCAGTAGGTCCCTATGCGTGATCTATCTTACGTATAGTAGTGTGTGCATGTCAGTCCCAACGTCCCAATTTATCCCTCCCTCCCCTTTTTTCTGTTGTGAATAACACCTCTACGAGCATTTCTGTACGTGACTTTCGCTCTGTGCTCCTCATGTACGGGTAGAATCACACGGACTCATTCGAATGTCACTTCCAAGAGGCTGTTCATCAGAACACTATAGCGGCAAGCTTTCCCCCTTTGTCAAACCCTCCTTGTCGTCAGTTTAACTTGCAATCTGTGCACACCAGTTCCTGGGGATTTCTGACATAGTCTCGCTCGTCACACATGTGGAAGGAGGAGCATTTCGGAGACAGACAGCAAGGAACTCACTGGAGTCAGGTGACTTCGTCAGACCATAGGGTCCCTAACTCATTTGTTCAAAGACTCTGTCCCTTTTTTTCTTTTCTCAGTACAGTTCCTATTAACAATCTGCTGAATCCAATTTATGCTACTTGCCACCCAATACATCGGACTGAGAAAGCCAGTGTCCGTTTGTCCTTCTTAATTACACACCCTGTCCAGTAACTCTTTCAGGTGGGTATGCAATTTCTCTTCCTTAACAGGGAACTTGTCTTCTAATTGTCTGAAAGAGGAAATTATGCGGAAAGCTCTGTCCGTGTTATATGCCATGAACTGGGGAGTAAACGGTCTCTTCCGACTACAGGAAACTCAAGAGTATGAATTTGGAAAAATGAATTATAATGAAAGACGAGGCTTCAGTAACTTTTACTGGAAATTCTGGTGACTGCAAGTGTTGGAGTTAATATGTCCTGTGGAAGCCTCCACGTCTTGGCTCTTGTAGATAGTGCTGCAAGGAACACTGGGTGTGCGTGTATCTTTTTGAATTATGATTTTCTCAGGGAAGAGCCCCAGGAATGGGATTCCTGGGTCATATGGTAGTTTTAGGGCTTCCCAGGTGGTGCCAGGGGTAAAGAACCCACCTGCCATCTCAGCAGACAAGAGAGACTCAGGTGTGTTTGATCCCTGGGTTGGGAAGATCCCCTAGAGAAGGGCATGGCAATCTGCTCCAGTGTTCTTGCCTGGAGAGTCCCGTGGACAAAGGAGCCTGGTGGGCTGCCGTCCCTGGGGTCGCACAGAGTTGGACACGACTGAAGCGACTTAGCACGTGTGCACCACACAGGCCCGCACGCACGCACGCATGGTAGTTTTATTTCAGGGTCTTTCAGGAATCTCCACGCTGTTCAGCCTCTGCTCTTCCAATGCAGGGGGGGCGTTGGTTTATACACCACATTTCTGAGAAATGTTTCTTTTCTTACATCAGTTTAATAAAGATTCACACACACACAGACAAAAGCACAAAGAATCAAGACCACTTAGCACAGAAAGCTTCCATAGATCTTAGAAAGGGCTTCACCTAAGTGAGACGGTTGTACCTGCAGCTTTAATTACCCTCCCTAGCAACCGTGTAATTATTCCTGCAGGAAGCTGGAACAGAAACAGTAACAATGTCCTAAAACACTGGAAATAGTAAAGCTCAACAGTAATTTTCCAACGCAGGAGTAATCGTCACAAATTCTTCCCAGTAAATACGTGAGTCGTTCTGCATCCAAATGGACAACCCTCTTGAGCTTCTTCATCGTCTCAGACCCTTCCTGACCTTCCAACTGAGCATTCCCATGCCTGGCTTCTTCGATTTTTCACAGGGTCAGCGGTCTCTCAAGCCAGAGTTGAAACGTATATGACAGCGGCTTCCCTGGTGATCTAGGGGTAAAGAATCCGCCTGTCAATGCAGGGGATGCAGGTTCGATCCCTGAACTGGGAAGATCCCACGTGGCATGGAACGACTAAGCCCGTTCTCGCTGCAACAACCAAAGCTTGTGGACCCTAGAGATCTTGCCTTGCAACAAGAGAAGCAGCAAGACCACAAGAAGAGTAGTCCCCTCTCACCCAAACTAGAGAAAAAGCCCACACAGGAATGAAGACCCAGCACAGCCAAAAATAAATAAATGAATGAATTAAAAGCATATATATATATATATTACAAATGGAAGACCTTCCCAGGGGACTCAATGGTGAAGAATTCCCGGCTGCAAGGCAGGATATATAAGGAAACAGGGGTTCGATCCCCGGGTCAGGAACATCCCCTGGAGGAGAAAACGGCAACCCACTCCAGGATTCTTGCCTGGAGAATCCCACAGACAGACGAACCTGGCGGGCTACAGTCCACGGGGTCACAGAGAGTCAGACACGCCTGACCAGGCATGCAAGATGACTCTGATGATCTCCCTGGGCAAGAGGAATGCTGCCTTGATCGGGTCTTGATCTGTGCGGTTCGAGGAAAGAAAAATGTTTCAGACTCAAACCAGCAAGGTGATCGGCGGGAGCCTGCAAGCAAATGAAACAAAATACAAGAAAACCACCTTTGCCTGGACAGCCGTGCTCATTCCTGGAGCACAAACACTGTTCTGATCTAGCTATCAATGGATACAAAGTTGAGTGGCAGCGTTGCAAACTCATCAAAAGCTGGAAGCCTAATACCAATATATTCTGCTTCAGTCTCTGACTAGACGTAGGCTTCGGAGAGATTTGTTTGTTTAATCTCTCGATGACTCAGTTTTCCTACCAGATAGAAATCATGTTGGACCTTGTAGCATGAATAAGAGTATGAAGTATATATCACCACCCTGTCTTAGATAGGGCTTCCCTGATGGCTCAGATGATAAGCAATCTGCTTGCAATGCAGGAGACCTCGGTCTGATGCCTGGGTCGGGAAGATCCCCTGGAGGAGGGCATGGCAACCCACTCCAGTATTCTTGCCTGGAGAATCCCATTGACAGAGGAGCCTGGTGGGCCACAGTCCATGGGGTTGCAAAGAGTCACTTAGGGCTATGGTCCCTGGCGTCACACAAGAGTGGGACACAACTGAGCAAGTAACACAGTGTCTTAGATGGTGTTTCTGCAACTCTCATTACATTTTAGGGCAATCTCAGCCTGTTGATTGCAGCCATGAAATTAAAAGACACTTGCTCCTTGGAAGAAAAGCTATGACCAACCTAGACAGTGTATTAAAAAGCAGAGACATTAGTTTGCCGACAAAGGTCCGTCTAGTCAAGGCTATGGTTTTTCCAGTAGCCATGTATGGATGTGAGAGCTAGACTGTTAAGAAAGCTGAGCGCAGAAGAGTTGATGCTTTTGAACTGTGGTGTAGGAGAAGACTCTTGAGAGTCCCTAGGACTGCAAGGAGATCCAAGCAGTCCATCCTAAAGGAAATCAGTCCTGAATATTCATTGGAAGGACTGGTGTTGAAGCTGAAACTCCAATACTTTGACCACCTAATGCAAGGAGCTGACTCACTGGAAAAGCCCCTGATGCTGGGAAAGATTGAAGGCAGGAGGAGAAGGGGACGACAGAGGGTGAGATGATTGGCTGGCATCACCGACTCGATGGACATGAGTTTGAGCAGGCTCCGGGAGTTGGTGATGGACAGGGAGGCCTGGTGTGCTGCGGTCCACGGGGTCACAAAGAGTCGGACACGACTGCGCGCCTGAAGAAGAGCAACAGCCGGCTGAAACACAGGATAGAATTTCCACTTTGCGAAAGAAGCTACACAGCAGGGACAAACGGCTCGAATGAGCCAGAACGCCCAGTGCCTGCTCATAAAAATAATAGTTTAGGAAACCTGACACCAGCCAGTCTGGGGCTGACAGGAACAATTAAGTCAATACAGAAGTGGAATTTACCCGAGACTCCCAGGGCCCGGGAGATCAAAGACAGCACGCTAATCTGCATTCTTTTGAAACCAGACTCAAAAAAAAAACCTTTTGAAGAACACATAATTAAGGCAGAGGACAGCCCAGGACAGGTTTGTCCTCTCCAAAGACAAGGCTCCTCTCCCCGAGGGTGAACGAGGGTCACGTTTCCGCACCTGGAGCCCGGGGCCCAGAGGATAAATAAGAAATGCATCTCTCTCGGAGCCTGGGGAAGGAGGGGGTTTATTCCGCCGCCGGGAGTGCCACATCTGTCTCCAGTATCGTAGTTGGAAGCAGTTTACAGAAAATAGCATAGCAGCTTCCTGGGACGATCTGGGAGGAAGCCCGGAGAAACGATGCCCTTTGGTAGCAGGAGCTCAGCTCTCTCTTCTCGGGGCAGAGAGCGTGTCTAGACACCAGAGACCCAGGGTAGCCGGCTCAGGGCACACCAGCTCTGACGTCTGGGAGGGTATGGGGCAGGGAGTCTATCTCTCTCCTCTTCTGGGTCTTGTGTGTGTGTGTGTGTGTGTGTGTGTGTGTGTGTGTGAGTTGCTTAGTCATGTCCAACTCTTTGCAACTGACCCCATGGACTGTAATCTACCAGGCTCCCCCATCCATGGAATTTTCCAGGCAAGAGTACTGGAGTGGGTTGCCATTTCCTTCTGCGTCTTACAAACGTTATTATACATTACTCTTATCAATTAACAAATGTTCCTATTATAAAGTCTTACTGTTATATCTTTGCATATATATGCTTACTATTATAAACTCTGTCCTATAGTAGACTTTTCAATCAGTCCATGCCATAAGCATAAACCTTGCTATTATATATCCTTAGTATTGTATATACTTGCTATCATAAATAATGTTCACATAGTATGGGACCCGCCAAGCTCCTCTGTCCATGGGGATTCTCCAGGCAAGAACACTGGAGTGGGTTGCCATGCCCTCCTCCAGGGGGATCTGCCCAACCCAGGGATCGAACCCAGGTCTCCTGCATTGCAGGTGGATTCTTTACCCGCTGAGCCTACAGGGGAGCACCATTTCTTACTCAGTACACCCCATACTCAAAAACCTCAGTATTATAAACCTTCCTATTATGTATATATGCGTGCATGCTCAGGCATGTCCCACTCTTTGTGACCCCATGGATGTAGCCCGCCAGGCTCCTCTGTCCATGGGGATTCTCCAGGCAAGAACACTGGAGTGGGTTGCCATGCCCTCCTCCAGGGGATCTTCTTGACCCAGGGATGGAACTTGCATTTCTGAGTCTCTTGGATTGCAGGCAGATTGTTTACTGCTTAAACCATTGGGGAAGTCATACATATACATGGTGGAGAAGTCTCACACACACACGCACACATACGTGGGCTTCCCAGGCGACAGTGGCAAAGAATCAGTCTGCCAATGCACGAGATGCTGGAGTCTCAGTTTCGATCCCTGGGTCGGGAAGATCCCCTGGAGGAGGAAATAGCAACCCACTCCAGTATTCTCGCCTGGAGAATCCCATGGACAGAGGAGCCTGGCGGGCTACAGTCCACAGAGATCGCAAAGAGTTGGACAGGACTGAGCGACTAATGTTCACTTTCTCTTCACTGCATCATTAAATTGGGACACGAATATATCTCAAGTTGCTCAGTAATTTAAGTAAACCTTATATGTATCCTCTATACTTTTTGAAACAAAGAACTAAAATCTTATTCCATCAATGATTAATGAAGCTGTAGGAAAACTCACTACAGAACTTGGAATTCTAACCCAATGGCAATGAGGTCTGAAAAATAACCATTAAAATAGCAGACTCTCCCAATATTTAAAGTCTAGCCCTCTGTCAAGCTATATCGTGTATGCTCTCTGACTCAATCGCCAACGTTCCCATGGGAAATTAACTCAGCCCATTCATTATGAAATTTCAGACTTGGAAAAATCTATAGTTCCATTTTTCATGCTGCTAAATGTCTATAATCAAACTTTCTGTGTGTTTGTATAAATAAACTACTCCTTACGATCACGAAAGTGTCTGCTTCTTTCTTCCATTAATCATCATCTCCATTTCTTCCGTGATAAACTATGTTTTCAAAAATCTTTTTTTAGATGATTTTTTTTTAAGCCTGTTAAAATTTGTGACAAGAATGCTTCTGTTTTATTTTTTGCCTTTTTGGCCACAAGGAATATGGGACCAGAAATCACCAAACACATATCAAACCAGCACCCCCTGTGCTGGAGGGTTAAGTCTTGACCACTGCACAACTGGGGAAATCCCTCTTTTCAAAACCTTACATCCCTCATCACACATGTTTATTATCATTGTTTTTTTATCAGAAAGTGGTAATCATGTGGGTGGTTTAGTAACAACGTTGTGTCCAACTCTGGCAACCCCATGGACTGTAGCCCACCAGGCTCCTCCATCCCTGGGATTCTCCAGGCAAGGATGCTGGAGTGGGTTGCCATTTCCTCCTCCAGGAGATCTTCCCAACCCAGAGACTGAACCCGGGTCTCTGGAATCTGATCCTTTACAAGCAGATTCTTGACCATCTGAGCCGCCAGCGAACCCCAAAGTGTCTCAAAACATTTAAGTTGATTCACCCTCAAAGAAATGATATTCCAACAGATATCTTATTCATTCGACATTTGTAGAATTCTCAAAATGAGTGAGACAGGACTGTTTTGTTTTTTTTTTTTTAATTACTGGGAGTGCCTAAAAGGGTTTGATAATCTGAGCCACGGGGCTGAAATCTTCATTAAAACTAAATATTCAGAAAGCAGGACAGAGATGTTTGGCTGGATAATTGTTCCAGGATTATCGTGTAAAACAACGAGGGAAAAAAATACAAGCTGGCTCGGATAGATGGAATGAAAGGAGATGAATCAAAATTGTTATCAGAATATAACAGCATCGGCCTTGTGCTGCCCGGTGGCCGGGTTGGTGAAGAATCCGCCTAGCAATGCAGGAGACACCGGATCGATCCCCGGTCCGGGAAGATTCTACACGCCACGTGGCCACTAAGCCCACGGGCGTTGCCTAGAGCCTGTGCTCTGCAACAAGAGCAGCCAGGGGAACACAAAAGCTGAAGACAGCTAGAGAATAAGATCCATAGAAACACACGGGACTCCCCTCGTCCGTTCTTGCAGTTCTTATCGTAACTTAGATTTATGTGCAGATGGACAGTGAGAGCCTCACTGGAAAAACTCAGAGGCGTCCACCTTATCTAAGTTTCAGGGCATTTTACTGATGGGCAATGCCCACTGTTGGTGCAATGCCTTGACATCTAAGAACACTGCACCTACCAAGGACTGAGAACTCTCTGGACGTGTTTCCCCCCACAAGCCAACCAGTGCTTTAAAATTTACCCCCTATGGCGTCTTCCTGTCTCAACTTTCAGTTCAGTTCAGTCGCTCAGTCGTGTCCGACTTTGCCACCCCATGGACTGCAGCACCCCAAGCTTTCCCGTCCATCACCTACTCTCGGAATTTGCTCAAACTCACGCCCATTGAGTCGGTGATGCGATCCAACCATCCCATCCTCTGTCATCCCCTTCTCCTCCTGCCTTCAGTCTTTCCCAGCACCAGGGTCTTTTCCAATGACTCAGTTTCAACATTAAGGAAGACTCGTTAAAGAAGCACAGAGATTTAACGCTGAAGAATATCAGGGTGTGTGAGCACAGACTCTGGCTCCTGAAACTGGCCATATGCACCTGGGTAATTCAGTATTTAAGAAAAGGAGACGGGACAATGAACAGAACTCTACGAAAATGGCCATTAACAATAAACATTGTTCTCCTAAAGAGAGAAGTTTCAGTATGTTTTCATTACAACCGTTTAAACAGAAATCACCTTAAATAGACATTTCTAATTTCCCCAAGGTTCCGTGTTCTAATTTTTTTTGGTCCCCACGTGAAACAGCTTTCTGATCTTTCCCCCTACCCCGCTTCTTTCAATTCTGTGAGTAGAAGCAACCTTCTTAATCCAGATAAAGTTACAAGGCCTGCGTGGTGGGAAGCTTCTAGACTTAGTGTGTGCTTGCTAAGTCGCTCCAGTCTTGTCTGACACTTTCGGGACCCCGTGGACGCTCCTCTGTCCATGGAGTCTCCGGGCAAGAATACTAGAGAGGGTTGTCACTCCCGTCTCCAGGGGATCTTCCTGACCCGGGGATCAATCCCATGTCCCTTATGTCTCCCCGGGTACTTTACCACGAGCGCCTCCTAGTGAGCCCATTTGCTTCTGGTCTTTTAATTGCCAAGTCATGATTCTTTGTGACCCCGTGGACTGCAGCACCCCCGGCCTCCCTGTCCATCACCAGCTGCCGGGGCTTACTCAAACTCAGGTCCATCGAGTCAGTGATGCCATCCAACCATCTCATCCTCTGTTGCCGCCTTCTCCTCCCGCCCTCAATCTTTCCCAGCATCAGGGGTTTTTCCAGTGAGTCAGTTCTTCACACCAGGAAGCCAAAGAAGTGGAGCTTCAGCTTCAGCATCAGTCCTTCCAATGAATATTCAGGGTTGGTCTCCTTTAGGATGGACGGGTACCATCTCCTTGCTGTCCAAGGGACTCTCAAGAGTCTTCTCCAGCACCACGGCTCAAAAGCATCAGTTCTTTTTGGTGCTCAGCCTTCTTTATGGTCCAACTCTCACATCCGCACATGGTTTGGTTTTTAATATACACCAACTAATATCGTGCATGGCCAATTCCCTTTTTTTCCAAATGGAGATAATTTAAAAACAAAATTTTCAGGGAAATGCTTTTGGAAAGAATTTTCAGGGAAACCTCAAAGAGTGCGGGGGTCCAGCCCCCGCTGGGCCAGAGATTCCCTCGAGATGAGCGGCGTCGGCGAAAGAGATAGAGAGAGAGATAAGAGGAGATAAGAATGATGGACACTTGACACAGAGTCAGGATGCAGAAATAGCCAAGTGCCACTTTATTAAGATCAAAGTCAGCTTATAAGCACAAAACCCACAAACAGGTGCAGCTGGAGTACAGCTGCTTGATTGGTGGTTAAATCTTAACCTTTTCAGCAATAGGTCTTAGTTATTAGCCCGAGACAATTCATTAGCTTACAATCACATTGTACAGCTATTTTTCAGAAAAGTTTTTTCCTTGAGCTGTTATTTTTCAGAAAAGTTATTTCCTTGAGCTGTTTGAGACAATCACCTTCCCGGAACAACTCTTGGGGGGTCTCACTCCTAGGACGTAAGGTGTATTTTGTCCTGTACCTTAAAATGAAAGGCCTGTCAGGGTTAACAAAAAGGCCTGAAGATGAATGCCTGTTTTTCTCCTAGGCCCCTGGTAATTTTTAACTCTTGTTGNCACGTGAAACAGCTTTCTGATCTTTCCCCCTACCCCGCTTCTTTCAATTCTGTGAGTAGAAGCAACCTTCTTAATCCAGATAAAGTTACAAGGCCTGCGTGGTGGGAAGCTTCTAGACTTAGTGTGTGCTTGCTAAGTCGCTCCAGTCTTGTCTGACACTTTCGGGACCCCGTGGACGCTCCTCTGTCCATGGAGTCTCCGGGCAAGAATACTAGAGAGGGTTGTCACTCCCGTCTCCAGGGGATCTTCCTGACCCGGGGATCAATCCCATGTCCCTTATGTCTCCCCGGGTACGTTACCACGAGCGCCTCCTAGTAAGCCCATTTGCTTCTGGTCTTTTAATTGCCAAGTCATGATTCTTTGTGACCCCGTGGACTGCAGCACCCCCGGCCTCCCTGTCCATCACCAGCTGCCGGGGCTCACTCAAACTCAGGTCCATCGAGTCAGTGATGCCATCCAACCATCTCATCCTCTGTTGCCGCCTTCTCCTCCCGCCCTCAATCTTTCCCAGCATCAGGGGGGTTTTCCAGTGAGTCAGTTCTTCACACCAGGAAGCCAAAGAAGTGGAGCTTCAGCTTCAGCATCAGTCCTTCCAATGAATATTCAGGGTTGGTCTCCTTTAGGATGGACGGGTACCATCTCCTTGCAGTCCAAGGGACTCTCAAGAGTCTTCTCCAGCACCACGGCTCAAAAGCATCAGTTCTTTTTGGTGCTCAGCCTTCTTTATGGTCCAACTCTCACATCCGCACATGGTTTGGTTTTTAATATACACCAACTAATATCGTGCATGGCCAATTCCCTTTTTTTCCAAATGGAGATAATTTAAAAACAAAATTTTCAGGGAAATGCTTTTGGAAAGAATTTTCAGGGAAAGCCTCAAAGAGCAGTTTAGGGCATTAAAACTTATAATTCCAAAACCAGTTCCTACCTTCAGAAGACACTAGGTATTTAAATGCATCAAGCCATGCTTATTTTCTACAGTGTCCAGGTTGCCTTTGGGGGAAAAAAAAGAAAAGAAAAGAAAACACTTCTGATATTTAAGTGTCTAAATTCCAGTAAAGGGAATCCAGATTGCCAATTTTTTTTGGCTATTTAGAGACCATGATTTTGTCCAGGGCTTCAGCCTCCGGAAAAAGTCAGATCTTATGCTCTTTCTCACCTATAAAACATTTAGAAATTAGCCTTTCTGTTCATTTCTCAGTATATCGGTCCAAGCTGTCACTGACACAATCTCCATCAGAGTTTGAAGTCGGGCCCTAAGTCCTGCAATAACGGGATGGACTCAGGCATAATGTTAACAAACAGACAGAAGCTCCTTATGAGACGGAGAATCTCCATAACCTTTTCTTTCTCAGTTTACTGGCATAAAGACACAGCATATCCTTAAGCCCAGCATCCGGACTCAGGTTGCGTTTTTCCTGCTCTTAACTCTCCCAGCTCTTGGCGAAGAATCTCTCGGAGCCCCCATACATAAAGTTTGTTCCATTCTTGTCCATTCGCTCAGTCGTGGCCGACTCTTTCTGACCCCCGTGGATTGCAATATTCCAGGCGGCCCTGTCCTTCACCGTCTCCCAGGGAGTTTGCTAAGATTCATGTCCATCGAGTCAGAGATGCCAATCAACCATCTCATTCTCTGTCGCCGCCTTCTCCTCCTGCCCTCAATCTTCCCCAGCTTCAGGGTCTTTGCCAATGAATCAGTTCTTCGCGTCAAGTGGCCAAAGTATTGAAGTTTCTGCTTCTTAAAATATTTAGTATGATGGTATTGGCTTTTTTTTTTTTTTGTCACCCTGCGTGTGGGATTCTAGTTACCGGACCGTCGATCGAACCCACGATCCTTAGAGTGAAAGTGTGGAGTCCCGGCCACTAGACCACCAGGGACGCCCCTATTTAGGCAATTTGAATGGAGCAAAGGTAAGGTGCCAATTACACACCCAGGACAGTGGAAAGGGTGCAGAAGTTAGAGTCAGATTCTCTGGGGGACAGTGTCTCAGTGGGTAACACTCCTTCACCCCCTGAAGCCAAGTAGAGGCATCGGTTGTTACTTTGAAGCATCCATGGGAGTACTGTTATTTTCTCGAGTTCTCTGCCTTTTTTTGCAAAATGGAAACTGAAGGTCCCTCAGAGGTATTAATATCCAACAGTACGAAATATATATTCATAGAATCTGCACCTTCTCCCTATTTGCAAAATCCGAATTAAAAATTCCTTTTAATGTTCTTGGAGGACAAATGAGAAGAAAGAGGTGGGGTTTACCCAGAGTGAGGTTGTATGAGCTGGTTCAGAATTTCAGTCCCTGCGGAAACGGAGGCCCAGTGCTAGACGTTACCCCCTTTTTCATCTGGAGAATTGTGCCATCCACTGTGAAAGAGACAAAGAGGATTGCATGCGATACCCTGCCAGGACCACTCTGAACATCCTTAGCTCAGCTCCATTGGAATCAGAGTAAATCTAACCTCCTGGGTCCTAGTCCAAAGGAGCTTTCCTGCTGCTGCTGCTGCTAAGTTGCTTCAGTCGTGTCTGACTCTGTGCGACCCCATGGACTGCAGC
The DNA here is from genome assembly GCA_006410935.1 of Redunca redunca. NCBI lineage: Eukaryota > Metazoa > Chordata > Mammalia > Artiodactyla > Bovidae > Redunca > Redunca redunca. Next base: position 699,527 of record SJYQ01000296.1, read on the forward strand.
CCACCAGGCTCCGCCATCCCTGGGATTCTCCAGGCAAGAACACTGGAGTGGGTTGCCATTTCCTTCTCCAATGAATGAAAGTGAAAAGTGAAAGTGAAGTCGCTCGGTCGTGTCTGACTCCTAGTGACCCCATGGACTGCAGCCCACGAGGCTTGTCCGTCCCTGGGATTCTCCAGGCAAGAACACTGGAGTGGGGTGCCATTGCCTTCTCCTCCAAAGGAGCTTTAGGGATTTCCAAGTCCAAGCTCACGGAGGATTTGAGACAGCGCGTAGAAACCCCTTTCCAAGCCATTTTACAAGACATTTGGGGCAGAAGCTGTTTTTCCATGCATCGGGCGAGTTCTCAATTTAAACTCAGAAGCATCAAGGTCTGCGTTGGTTGCAATCCTGGAGCTTTAAACGAGAGGGGGTTGGCGGGAGGATTTAAAACACCCAGGTTGAGCAGATGGGGTCCTGAGGGGTTGGGGGACAGTGTAGTTGGTGTTTCGAGGTGTCTCTTGCGGTCCTTGGCCTACGTTCATCGCCTCTTCCCTCTTGGGATCTAAAATGCACCATTTGCTGCCCTTAGCCACTCAGTCCTGTCCGACTCTTGGCAGTCCCCGTGGACTGGGATTGCTTCTGTCCATGGGATCCTCCAGGCAAGCGTACTGGAGAGGGCTGCCATGCCCTCCTCCAGGGATCAAATCCAGGTCTCCTGCGTCGGCAGGTGGATTCTTTACCATTTCATTACTTGTCTGATATAAGGCTAATGCTGTGTGCTATTTGTCAACCCCTATACTGCTTGGAGATGACCAATAAGCGTGAAGTCAACACAAAGTAATCTCATTATTTTTAAAGCCTGTGCTGCTTGGGGAGTTTCCTGGTGTTTTGTGTTTTTTTTTTTTTCCCTGCAACACCCTTGGGCTTGCATTTCAATGCTGAAGCTTGCTAAATGCTGAAGCCTTTTTTTTTTTCCTTTCCCAGAAACGCACCTCTCAGCCAATTGCTTTGGTAGAAATTTCCTATCCGCACGCAACTTTATTTTTATGCCAGGAAAAGGGAAGGTACTTAAAAGCGATAAGGGAGAAGCTCTCTACGTTTTCAATATTTATGAAAATAAATGTCTCAGATCCACGGATGTGTATCCCCTTACGCCTGTCACTTCAGACATCTGTCTGCCACCTCCCTCCACAACTTTACAAATAAAACATCAACTGTCTATTTCTTTGATGCTCCGAGCTTCTTAAATCATGAATCTGTTTTATTGGCCTGTCCGCTTTCTCGGTGACTTTAAAGTTTCTTTTCTTTTCTTTCTTTTAAAATTCATAACCTTCCCTGACCGTGTTATTTATTCAGAGGAAAAACAAGCTGCAAACCTTTTTGCTCTCCTCCTGCGAAGAACACTGTTTGTATAACCTGCGGCCCTTACTCGCTCTCGGAAATATTAACGTGTCGATCCTCTGAGTTCTGTACAACTGTCTGTGCGCTTATTTAAGTTATTTGAGCAGCTTGAGAGGCTAGAGGATTTGAAAACTCTCTTTGTAAAGGAAACAGAAGCTCCAAAACAGAGATGTGAGACTATTTGTTATTGTTCAATGGCTCTTGGCGACCTCATGGACTGTAGCCCACCAGGCTCCTCTGTCCCTGGGATTCCCCAGGCAAGGATTCCGGAGTGGGTTGCCATTTCTTTCTCCAGGGGATCTTCCTGAACCAGGGATTGAACCCGAATCTCCTGCATTGTCAGGAGGATTTTTTTAAACTACTGAGCTCCCAGGGAATCCTGGGTGACTATTAGGAGTTCAAACGCAGGAGGATGCCAGACCATGTATCAGCTTCCAGCCTAGCAAGGTTCAAGGTATCCTTGCCTGCCTTGCTTTCTAAAACCCACACCGGACATTCATAAAGTAACACCGTGACCTGCAGCCACATATCTTGTGTGTCTCTCTCCAGCAAAGCCGCAAATGCCCGGGAAAGGCATTAGCACGGATTACAGACAATGGACTGAGGCTTTGTTTTAGAACGGATTTATTCCACCACAGTTCCGGCTGTTCTGAAATCCCTGGACAAATAGTTCCAAAAGGAAAATCATCCACGTTGACTGGATGCTTCTCTAAGAACCATTAGAACTGTTTAGCCAGCTCGCTTTAATTTGATCCGACAAAGAACATCTTAAAGAGCACACCCCCCCTTTTTTTTTCCCTCTCTGATTGCTCTAGTAAGGGTTTCCAAACCTATGCTGAGTAGAAACGGCGAGAGTTGGCATCCGTCTTGCTCCTTGATCTTAGAGGAGATGCTTCTATCTTTTTACTGTTGAGAAGGATGTTAGTTGGGAGTAGGGATTTAGGCTAGAATGGTGGCACAGGGGTGAAGAATCCAACTGCAACGTGGCAGACGTGAGTTCGATCCCTGGGTCTGGAAGATCCCCTGGAGGAGGGCATGGAAACCCACTCTAGTGTTCTTGCCTGGAGAATCCCATGGACGGAGGAGCCTGGCAGGCTATAGTCCATGGGGTTGTGAAGAGTTGGACACAGCTGGGCAACTGAACAACCCTGAGTATGCACACACACACAGATAAATAGGAGGCTGGTACGTATGCATACGCATTATTATAGTTAAAATAAATAAGCACTTAACTACGTAGCCCAGGCAAGTCTACTCAACACTTTGCAATAATATAAAGGAAAAGAATTGCAAAACAAATGTATCTGTACTGTGCGTAGTTAGTTGCCGAGTCGTGTCCAATTCCTCGCGACCCCATGGACTGTAGCCTGCCATGGGCTGTATTCCTCTCTCCATGGGATTCTCCAGGCCAGAATACTGGGCTGTGTAGCCATTCCCTCCTCCAGGGGATGTTCCCAACCCAGGGATCACACACCCAGATCTCTGGAGTTACAGGCGGATTCTTTCCCCGCAGAGCCATGAGGGAAGGCCAAGAATGCTGGAGTGGGTAGCCTAGCCCTTCTCCAGGGGATCTTCCCGTCCCAGCAATTCAACCCGGATGTCTGGCCCTGCAGGCAGATTCTTTACCAGCTGAGCCACCAGGGAAGCCCCCCTGCCTGTGTATGTACGATCAGTTGAGTCGCTCAGTTGTGTCCAACTCTTTGTGACCCCATGGACTGCAGCACGCCAGGCTTGCTGCTGAATAACTTTGCTGAAGTTATAACTTTGCTGCACACCCTAAACTATCATGATATTGTAAATCAACTGTACTTCGATTTAAAAAAAAAAGAGAGAGAGAGAGAGCCAAGGACGTCCCTGATGGTCCAGTAGTTAAGACTCCAACAGAGGGAGAAGGGTTCAGTCCCTGGTTGGGGAGGTACGATCCTGCACGCAGCAGCCAAGAAAAGAAAAAGAGCCCATTAGTGAAGTTCTGTGATTTGGGGCAACTGACAAACACACACACACACACACACACACACACCAGCCAGTGGGGAAGAATAGTTGGACTACATTAACACTCTGGGCTCGATTGGCCTCTGTGATTTTCATAAAGCTCTATCACGCTTTCTGGAGCAAACTTTGCCTTCCTCCCGAAGCACCTGAAAGGTTGCTGTTGAATCACACGAAGACACTGGGATTCTTGGCCCCCGGAGGAGAAGAATTCAATCTGGGGCCAGAGACGAGGCTTGATCTCTCAGAGGTTTTGTGTAATAAAGTTTTATTAAAGTATAAAGGAGATAGAGAAAGCTTCTGACATAGGCATCAGACGGGGGCAGAAAGAGTACCCGCTTGCTGGTGTTAGCGATGGAGTTATATACTCTCCAATGAATCCAAAGAATGTCTGGAGGTTGTAAAGACCTCACCAGACCTACTCCCATAATTTACATTTTAAGATAACCAGAAGGTTTAATCCAGAGATTGTCCTCAGGTAGGACACGTTATTGTTATATAATCCTAAAGAAGGTAGCAAAGGAAAAAAAGTTTGTCCTTTCTTTCCCCTTGAGAATTCCAAACCCCTCTCTCCTTGGGGACCTCTAGACTTCTTGTCAACCTGCCGAGGAAATGACTCTCTCAGACCTTCGTTTGCAGCTCTGTCTTACATAATGACCTCAAGGAAGTCTCTCCAAGTATAGGCTTTCTTAAGCATGAACTTGCTGGTACACCTGAACAGAGGCGTCAGCAATCTCAAACATTGGAACAAGCCTCTCGTCTTTCTGTAATCTGCAGTGCCCAGTGGGTAACAGGCTAGCTGTCACTTTCTGCCTGCATCCAGGCTGGACAGACACTGCCTGCGTCTCATCTCTTTGCCTGAATTGTTGTTACCGAGTTGCTTAGTTCTCTCTGATGCTTTTGTGACCTCATCGACTGTAGCCCTGCCAGGCTCCTCTGTCCGTGGGATTTTCCAGGCAAGTAATACTGGAGTGGATTGCCACTCCCTTCTCCAGGGCCGGATCTTCCCGACCCAGGGATCGAACCTACGTCTCCTGCATGGCAGGCAGAGTCTTTACCACTGAGTCACCAGGAAAGCCCATGTGATCAACATTTAGGATGCCTTTCTGGTAGCTCAGGTGGGAAAGAATCCGCCTGCAATGCCAGAGACATGGGCTTGATCCCTGAGTCTCGAAGATCCCCTGCAGAAGGAAATGGTAACCAACTCCAGTGTTCTTGGACTTCCCTGGTGGCTCAGATGGTTATGGTTTTTGTCTGCAATTGTAGGAGACCCGGGTTTAATCCTCGGGTCAGGAAGACTTCCTGGAGGAGGGCATGGCAACCCACTCCAGTATCCTTGCCTGGAGAATTCCACGGACAGAGGAGCCGGGCGGGGCTACAATCCATGGAGTCGAAAAGAGTCGGACACAATTGAGCTGCCTTCACCAGGGAAGCCCGTGTGATAAACATTAAGGATGGTTAAAAGATTAAAGATAAATTTGAGGGGCCTATGTGTGGTCTATAAAAAAGAAGGATGGTAAGAAAAATAAAAGATAAATTTGAAAAAATGAAGGATGAAGGGGGTTCACAGGTTACACGGGCTTCTTCTGCGTTTGTTGCAAAATTCGGCTGCTCCCTGCTTCCATCATTAGAGTCTCAGCCCCCACCAGCCTCCGGGCGGCTGCGTGATGCTGCTTGTTTCGGTGATGGGATGCAAAATGAAAAGTCACTTTTTTCCACAGGCCGGCTGCTCTGCGTTCCAACCATGCCCATGCATTGAATCCCAATGACTGGTTAAGAGGCTGATGAATCGGCCTCGAGAACATTAATTTAATGCTTGAGATGTCAGCAAATAGAGTGAGGGTATTGTTTCAGGCTCGGCTTCATGAAGTCTCCATTGGACAGACTATTTTTTCAGGCAGGCTCTCAGTGGGGAAAGGCCAATCTTTGTTAACAGACGCAGCCTTGAGCCTCAGAACAAAGCCGGTTGAGTTAATCCGGGTTTTTAATGCTCAGACAGATGCGAAAGAAGGCTGGGTGCTGAAGAATGGATGCTTTCGAACTGTGGTGCTGGAGGAGACTCTTGAGAGCCCCTTGGACTGCAAGGAGATCCAACCAGTCCATCCTAAAGGAAATCAGTCCTGAATATTCATTGGAAGGACTGCTGCTGAAGCTGAAGCTTCAGTACTTTGGCCACCTGATGCGAAGAGCTGACTCACTGGAAAAGAGCCTGATGCTGGGAAAGATTGAAGGCAGGAGGAGAAGGAGATGACAGAGGATGAGATGGCTGGATGGCATCACCGACTCCATGGACAGAGGAGCCTGGCGGGGCTGCACTCCATGGCGTCACAAAAGAGGACCACAAATTTGAGCCTGTAAGAACCCAACAACACAAACCTACTCTTCAGCACAGGGGACTCTCCTCAGTGTCTTGTAATAGCCTATCATGGAAGGGGATATAAAATATAATTTATATATTACATAGAATATATCTATAAACTACATACTCATATATATCTACTCTATATACACGCATCTATAGTCTGTTTTAAATATACACATATATATGCTGTCTTTGGTTCTTCAATCCCATCTGACTCTTTGTGACGCCATGGAGTGTGGCCCGCCAGGCTCCTCTGTCCATGGGCTTCTCCAGGCGAGAATACTGGAGTGGGTTGCCCTTGCCTTCTGCAGGGGATCTTCCCAACCCAATGATCAAACCTGGGTCTCCTGCATTAGCAGGCGGGTTCCTGACTATCTGAGCCACCAGGGAAGCCCGTATTGGTTATATATTTCATATATAGTTGTTTGTGTCTGTTTTTCATGTCTGTGAGGCAAGAATACTGGAGTGGGATGCCATTCTCTTCTCCAAGAGATCTTCCCGACCCAGGGATTGAACCCAGGTCTCCCGCATCGCAGGAGGATTCTTTACCAGCTGAGCCACCAGCGTAATCCACATATGCATACATATATATATACCACCATGCAAAATAGAAAGTTTAAAAAGAAAAAAAAAACACCTTAAATTCAAACAGTATTGCAGTCCTCTAAAAAGTAAAACAGAGTTATCACCAGCCCCAGAAACGTCAGTCCTTGGTTAATACCCTCAAAGAATGGACAGCAGGGACTGTGACGTTTGTATAGCCGTCTTCACAGCAGACGCTTACTGAAAGATGAAAGCAATTCCAGTGTCCCTCGGCGAATAAAATGGACAAATGCAGTGTGGCCCTTCCACCGGAGAGAATGTGGTTTACTTGCTCAGTCAGTTCTTCTGTGACCCCCGTGGACTGGAGCCCCGCCAGGCTCCTCTGTCCGTGGGATTCTCCAGGCAAGAATACAGGAGTGGGTTGCCATGCCCTCCTCCAGAGGATCTTCCTGACCCAGAGGTCTCCTGCATTGCAGGCAGATTCTTTACCATCTGAGCCACCAGAAAAAGCCCCAGAATGGACCCCTAAATGAATCTAAAGGGATTATTCCTACAAGTATTGTGTGAGGTCTTGAGCTACGAGGGTGCTATCTCCATGCTCCCAGCACTCACCCTTGTGGAGAACGTCCCTGTTAGCATCATAATTACAATCATGGCGAAGTCGAATCATCATTTAATGCATCATTTGCTATGCAAATTGTTTTTCACACAGAGTTGTTTTTGCTCTGACCTTGCTTGGAGTTGTCATCTCAAAGACCCGGTCGTCCCTTATTCTTCACCTCTCAGAATACTGCTCAAGTAGCTCAGAGATGAATGGAAATAGTGGCCTACGGACCATAGTTACTTAAACCCGGAGAAGGCAGAAGCTCATGCTCCTGAGAGAAGACCTGGCTTGGCCGGCAGGAATTCACCCTTCTGAGCTCTGTGTTCATCTGGACCCTGGGTCTGTATCGGAAACCATCAACATTGGAATATGCCCTCCACCCCAGTATGTGAATATCATCCTACTTGCAGAATGATACAGGCACTTCTATTTAACTAGATGGCCTACCCTATAAAACACACCCTCTCACCGGAATGTCCAACAGCAGCGGTCCCCAACCTTTTTGGCACATGAAACCGGGGTCTTAAAAGACAGTTTTTGCATGGATCGAGGGCAGGGGTTGGGGGGATGGTTTCTGGAATGGTTCACTGCCTGCCTGCCTCCTCAGGTCCTCGGTCGTGTCCAACTCTTCACGACCCCGTGGATGGAAGCTCACAAGGCTCCTCTGTCCATGGGATTCTCCAGGCAAGAATAGCGGAGCGAGTTGCCATTTCCTCCTCCAGGGGAATCTTCCCGATCCAGGCATCGAACCCACGCCTCCTGCGTCCCCTGCATTGGCAGGCAGATTCTTTCCCTCTGAGTCACTCGGGAAGATGGTGCATTGTACTTCTGTTTTCAGCTCCAGTTCAATTCACGCGTTAGACCTTGAAGGCTGGGGACCACTGTCCAAAAGAATGAAAGTTTGATGAGATCAACCGTCATTCTTCCGGCTTTTATCGAGAGGTCACTGACATGTAAGATTCTGTACCTTTAAGGCTGTGCATTTGTGATGATTTGATACATCACTGTCCTAAGGTTAAGCCGTAAGCTCCCACAGCTACTGTTCTCTTGCTGTGGTGACAACATTTAAGATGTAGCGTCTTGGCAACTTGCAAGGCTATAAGCCAGTATTGGTGCCTCCGCTGTGAAGAATCTGCTTGCCAAGCAGCAGACTCTTGGGTTTGATCCCTGGGTCAGGAAGACCCCCTGGAGGAGGCAATGGCAGCCCACTCCAGTGCTCTTGCCTGGAGAAGCCCATGGACAGAGGAGCCTGGGGCGTTACAGTCCGTGGAGTCGCAAAGAGTCGGATGTGACAGACAGACGAAACAGCAGCAACAATCAACAAATATTCAGCTCAGTTCAGTCACTCAGTCGTATCCGACTCTTTGCGACCCCATGGACGGCAGCCCACCAGGCCTCCCTGTCCATCACCATCTCCCAGAGCTTGCTCAAAGTCCTGTCCGTTGAGTCGGTGATGCCATCCGACCATCTCATCCTCTGTCGTCCCCTTCTCCTCCTGCCCTCAATCTTTCCCAGCATCAGGGACTTTTCCAATGAGTCAGCTCTTCACATCAGGTGGCCAAAGCATTGGAGTTTCAGCTTCAACACCAGTCCTTCCAATGAATATTCAGGACTGATTTCCTTTAGGATGGACTGCTTGGATCTCCTTGTAACCCAAGGGGCTCTCAAGAGTCTTCTCCAGCACCACAGTTCAAAAGCATCAATTCTTCCATGCTCAGCTTTATTTATACTATTAAAGTACAAGCTTTATTTACACCAGTAAAGTATTAGCTTTATGTATACTAATGTTGCAGTCAGGCTAACCAAGTTTCTCTCTCTACTCTGCATTCTCAGAGTACATTTCTTTCTCTTCCTTAAAGCTAGGAAGGGCTTTTTATTCATGTTGCTTCATCCTTGGGGTCAAGCCGAGTTCGTGACACAGTGAGTGTTGGAAACGCAAAAAGAAGGAAGGGAAGAAGGAGGCAGGGAGAAAGGGTGGGTGGACGGAAGGAGGGAAGGAAAAATGTGGGAAAGGGCAGAATACAAAAGAGATCTTGAATCGCGTGGTTGTTATTAGCCAGTTTTTCACAGACTTCCCTTTAATTTCTGTGACTGGTAGTGATAAGCTTCACCATCACAGCTCAAGAACATTTCACTGATAGATGGCTGAATGCCTCAGGGACAATATCTGCATGATGTAATAATAACTTCCTCTATTTTTATAGCTCACCAAAGTCCTAACTCTAGTGGAACACGGTGGTGAGATATGATAGATCCCATTATTCAATCTGGCAAAAAGAAAAAAAAAAATTCAAGAGGCAAAAATAACATTAGCAAAGCCTCCTGGAAATTTATGTTTTTCCATAGTATTTCCTTGGTAGCAGAATATTCGCAACGCCGTTTGGCACATAATTTACAAAGAAACAGGGAGACGCCATCACAATGTTAATTCAAAATAAATAGCGGCTCTGGTCTCTGCTCCAGACCTCCGACTGTGTCACACAATTTCATGCTAAGAGATTATTAATTACAATGCCCTCTGCATATTAACTGATGCCTTGCAAATATTTTCATTGCAAGGGGCTTGTTCATAAAAGAAACACATGAAAAAAACACACAAAAAGAAACACAAAACACAAAAACACACAACAAAATGTACATTATCTTCCTATTGGAATATATTCGATTTACAATGCTGAGTTAGTTTCCGGTGTGCAAGAAAGCTATTCAATTACACATATAATATGTATGTAAATATGGGGCTTCCCAGGTGGCTCAGTGGGGGAAAAAAAAAATCCACCTGAAAAAGCAGGAGAGGCAGGTTTGAATCCTGGGTTGTGGGAAGATCCCCTGGAGGAGGAAATGGCAACCCACTGCAGTATTCTTGCCTGGAGAATCCCACGGGGGGCAGGGCCCGGTGGGCTCCGTCCACAGGGTTGCAAATAGTCAGACGCAACTGAGCACGCATATATGCAAATGTGTATTCTTGTTCAGACTTTTTTCCATGTGCGTTATTACAAGATGTTGACTGTATTGCCTTGTGCGATGCAGCAGGTCCTTGCTGGTTGTCTATTTCTGTATGTGTCTGTGCTCATTCATGTCCGACTCTGTGCGACCCCATGGACGGTAGCTCACCAGGCTCCTCTGTCCGTGACATTCTCCAGGCAAGAATACTGGAGTGGGTTGCCGCTTCCTCCTCTAGGGGATCTTCCAGACCCAGGGGTCGAACCTGTGTCTCCTGCATTGGCGAATAGGTTCTTTCCACCACTTTCCCACTTTTTATATCTAGTAATGTGTACCCGTGAATCCCAAATTCCTAATTTATCCCCTCCAACCTTTGGTTACCCTATGTTTGTTTTCGGCACAAAATCACCCCGTCTCCTAGAAATGCAGAAAGCTTTATAATTTTGCCTTGAGTTCGCTCTGAGCATCACGGTGCATGCAGCTGAATAAACTTGCAGAGAACTTCATTAGTAATCATTTAAGGCTCTCGAGGTAAACTTCCCGTGTTCAGTGGACGGAATCGAGGTTCTTCCAACAGGGGGGGCCACTTCTATAAATCTGGTCCCTCGAGTGGGTGGCGGGGTAATGGAGACACCGACATTGAGTTATCGCTTCACAGGAATATTGAATCCTTAAATGAACTGTACGCTCTCATTTTTAATAGAAGCGAACAGTAGCCGGGCATAATAAAAATAATTGAAACGAGGGTTCGGATCCATTAATCTGCTGAGAAGCGCCTTGGAGAATAAGTGAGGCAGAAAAGGCGGCGGACGGTCGTGACAGCCCCCGACAGATGTCACCGGAGCCTAATGGTCTCAGCGGTCGTCAGTCAAAAAGGCTGAAGGGTGTAGATAATGCGGATTAAAAGTTGAAGACAAATTCCTGCCCTGGAAGGACAGAAGAGAGAACAGGAAGAGTTGCATGAAGCAAACGTGCCTCTCCATTGCTGTTGAGAATGAAAGATAGGATGCTGGGTCTACACTGTGTGTTGTGTGGGCTAACTCGCTCCAGTCTTGTTGGAGTCGTTGCAGCCCTAGGGACTGCAGGCCACCAGGCTCCTCTGTCCATGGGATTCTCCAGGCAAGGATACTGCAGTGGGTTGCAGTGCCTTCCCCCAGGGGATCTTCCCGACCCAGGGATCAAACCCACTTCTCTTGTGTCTCCTGTCTTGACAGGCAGGTTGCTTAGCACTGGCCCCACGTGGGAAGCCCTCGTTTCTACGCAACACAGAATTCATGAAGTGATACAAATTGCTACCGGATGACAGCCTTCCCTGGTGGTCCAGTGGCTAAGACTCCGAGCTCCCAAGGCAGGGGGTCTGGGTTCCATCCCTGGTCGGTGAACTATATCCCACACGCCACAGTTAAGACTTGCACGCTCCAAGGAAGACTGAAGATTTGGCTTGCTGCAATTAAGATCTGACACAGCCAAACAAATGAATAAATAGAAAAAATATGTATATAAAAGAGTGGACTGTTTATCAATTAGAAAAAATTCCTACTGGATGCACAAAACTTTTTAACCCCTCCCTTCTGCCATGTATGCCCTATACAGCAAGATGTAAGTCCATCCTGGAACAAATATCTATTATTGGCTCAGATTTCACCTGAGCCTCTTTTCTGGAGTCTGAGAAGGAGATGGCCACCCATCATGCTCACAGGTGGTAAACTGTTCACCTTCTAAACAGTATCTTCTTTTTTTTTTTTCTTCTTCTCATGAATTCTTTTATTTTGGGAAATAGAGTTGTTTTTCTTAAAATTATCTATTTATGCTACTGCTGCTAAGTCACTTCAGTCGTGTCCGACTCTGTGTGACCCCATAGACGGCAGCCCACCAGGCTCCCCCGTCCCTGGGATTCTCCAGGCAAGAACACTGGAGTGGGTTGCCATTTCCTTCTCCAATGCAGGAAAGTGAAAAGTGAAAGGGAAGTCGCTCAGTCGTGTCCGATTCTTAGCGACCCCATGGACTGCAGCCCACCAGGCTCCTCCATCCATGGGATTTTCCAGGCAAGAGCACTGGAGTGGGGGGCCATTGCCTTCTCCTATTATAACATAGCATTACCTATATTAACATGTAATAATTTTATTTTTATTTTAAGATGAATCAACACATAAATGCACTTCCCAGGTGGCTCAGTGGTCAAGAAACCGCCTGCCAAGGCAGGAGATGTAAGTGATGTGAGTTCAGTCCCTGGGTCGGGAAGATCCCCTGGAAGAGGGCACGGCAACCCACTCCAGTCTTCTTTCCTGGAGAACCCCATGGAGACATGAGCCCACTGGGCTACAGTCCATAGGGTCACAAAGAGTCGGTCACGACTGAAGCAAAATTATCATTCACGCAGCACGTAAATACTGAAACATATATCTGTTTCCATTTCTTCCCTGGTAAACATTGATAGCTGAGTGCAGAAGAATGGATGCTTTTGAACTGTGGTGTTGGAGAAGCCTCTTGAGAGTCCCTTGGACTGCAAGGAGATCCAACCAGTCCATCCTAAAGGAAATCAGTCCTGGGTGTTCATTGGAAAGAACGATGTTGAAGCTGAAACTCCAATCCTTTGGCCACCTGATGCAAAGAGTCAACTCATTTGAAAAGACCCTGATGCTGGGAAAGATTGAAGGCAGGAGGAGACGGGGACAATGGAGGATGAGATGGTTAGATGGCATCACCAACTCAATGGACATGAGTTTGGGTAAACTCCAGGAGTTGGTGATGGACAGGGAGGCCTGGCGTGCTACGGTTCATGGGGTCCCAAAGAGTCGGACACAACTGAGCAACTGAACTGAACTGAAACACTGAGGGACACAATTCAAATAAACAAAAGTTCTTTAGAATCCTCAACATTTTTCCCCAGCTCTATTGAGGTGAAATTCATTAATTAAACTATATATATATAGATATATTTATATTTTAACTTAAATTTATTTATTTTTAATTAGAGAATAATTTCTTTCCGATATGATGTTGGTTTCTGCCATCCATCAACATGAGTCAGCCATAGATACACATGTGTCCCCTCCTTCTTGAATTTCCCTGCCTAAACACTATCTTCCTAAAAGCATCTTCTCATCTTCTCTCAGACCTCTCCAGGTACCAATTTTTCCTCTGCAAAACTGGACACTGAGATGGATCTGGGGGGCGGGGCGGGCACAAGGTGTTTGTGAGAGCAAGAAGGATAGGGCAGGTCCACCGTAGCTTTGCCAGGGTAGCACTGATTTCTACAGCAAGCCCCCTGCATCTGAGCCGAGCCATAGCGGCCAATCCTTTAAGCCTAGATTCCATCACTGGACACTCACTGCCCCCAGGAAGAAAATCAGGACCCTGGACAGCGAGTTCCTTCACAAGGAGGGACCTAGGAGTTCCAGTTCTGTGTTCACAACAGGAGTTATTGTGTGTGTGTGCGTGTGTGTGCGTGCGTGTGTGTGTGGCTGCATCAGATCTCAGTCGAGGCATGAAAACTCTTAAGTTTTGGTATATGGGGTCTAGCCCCTCGACCAGGGATCGAACCTGGGTCCCCCATATTGGGAGCAAGGAGTCTTAGCCACTGGACTGTCAGGGAAGTCCTAGACTGACTGTGTTTAATTGCTTTCAGCTCCCCTGGTGGCTCAGATGGTAAAGAATCTGCCCGCAAAGCAGGAGATCCAGGTTCCATCCCTGGGTTAGGAAGATCCCCTGGAGAAGGGAATGGCGACCCACTCCAGTACTCTTGCCTGGAGAATCCCACAGACGGAGAAGCCTGGCGGGCTATAGTCCATCGGGTCGCAAAGAGTCAGACACAACTGAGTGACTAACACTTTCAATTTCATTTATAAAAATCAACGCAGTCCTTGTGCATGAGTATCGCTCAAATGAATGGGTTTGCGTAGGAGCAAGCCAAGCTATAAACATCATTCAGGAAGACTGTTTTCAGAATTAGAATCCTGCATTCCTGATGGTGTTACTTTGTTTCTCTAAGATGTTCACAACCAGGTAACACGAGATTGTTATGCAATCAATTTGTTCCACTCCCTTCTCCCATTGTGGTTCATTAAATACTGTTCATGGAGTCAAATCTCACCTACAGAAGGATGAAGGGTTAATTCAGGGAACTATCGGTTAAAAAAAAAAATTGGAGCCTCTGTAAGGCATTTTGTTTAACAAATGCATTGCTGAGGACTCACTCTTGCATTTCTCGTCAATCTCATTGAAACAGAAAGCCTGTTGTGTATTGAGAATCCCTTTCAATGTCACATGTCCTGAAGCATTTGTGGCTTATTTAGTTACTTTCAGTGGCTTCAACATCTGTATTTGAAAATCTTCAAAAAAATAACATCCGCTATTGAAATCCTTCAGACAAAAGGAATTAGTGGGTCCTCAAAAGAACTTGAAGCCAGATTTCCCTGCTTAACTATGATGGGATCTTTTTCCTTTTTTTTTTTTTTGATGAAGTGTAGTTGATTTACAAGATGTTATGTTCATCTCTGCAGTACAGCAAAGTGCCTCAGTTATACACATACATATATATATACATTATTCTTTTTCATATTCTTTTCCTTTATAGTTTATCACAGGATATTGTTGTTTCTCTGTCTTTATATAATAGTCTACATCTTCTCAACCCAGACTCCCATGCCTTCCCTCCCGACCCTGCCTACCCTTGGCAACAAGCCTGTTCTCCACCTGTGAGTCTGCTTCTACTTGCTAGATAAGTTCACTTGCATCATTTTTGAGATTTCAGGTGTAAGGGACATTATATGATATTTGTGTTTCTGTGTTTGACTTACTGTCAGTCAGTATGACAGTCTCGAGGTCCACCCATCTTTCATATTCTTTAGATAGTAAAAGATGGTGAATACGGTTACCTCTGTTACATAGTAGGACCTTTTTAAAATCTATTTTATACAGAGTAGTGTGTGTATATGCTAATCCCAAACCCTTAACGCATCCCTCCTCACCCTTCCTCCTTAGTAATGTAAGTTTGCTTTCTATGTCTATGAATCTGCTTCCATTTAGGAATAAGTTCATTTGTCTCATATTTTTAGTTTCCACGTATGTGATACAATGCGATATTTGTCTATTCAAAACTATATTAATATAAATACAAAAATTGATACAACTATAACTTAAATTGTATTATAGTGTCTATAATGTGTAATTACACATTTCTCTTCAAGAAAACTAGAGATACCAAGGGAACATTTTATGCAAAGATGGGCTCGATAAAGGACAAAAATGGTATGGACCTAACAGAAGCAGAAGATATTAAGAAGAGGTGGCAAGAATACACAGAACTGTACAAAAAAGATCTTCACAACCCAGATAATCACGATGGTGTGATCACTCGCCTAGAGCCAGACATCCTGGAATGTGAACTCAAGTGGGCCTTAGAAAGCATCACTCTGAACAAAGCTAGTGGAGGTGATGGAATTCCAGTGGAGCTCTTTCAAATCCTGAAAGATGATGCTGTGAAAGTGTTTCAGTCAATATGCCAGCAAATTTGGAAAACTCAGCAGTGGCCACAGGACTAGAAAAGGTCAGTTTTCATTCTAATCCCAAAGAAAGGCGATGCCAAAGAATGCTCAAACTACAGCACAATTGCACTCATCTCACACGCTAGTAAAGTAATGCTCAAAATTCTCCAAGCCAGGCTTCAGCAATACATGAACCGTGAACTTCCAGATGTCCAAGCTGGTTTTAGAAAAGGCAGAGGAACCAGAGATCAAATTGCCAACATCTGCTGGATCATCAA
>SJYQ01000296.1:715602-751754 GCA_006410935.1 Redunca redunca
GCATCACCGACTCAATGGACATGAGTTTGAGTGAACTCCGGGAGATGGTGATGGACAGGGAGGCCTGGCAGGCTGCTATTCATGGGGTTGCAAAGAGTTGGACTGAACTGAACAGAACTGCATGTGTAATTATACATGTGATATGGGCATACGATACAATCTTTACATATCCCTTTTACATGTACATTATTATACATGTAATAATATATGCTTATGATATTCATATAATAGTATATGCACTCTATAGTACTATATATTTGTCTATACAAAACTATACTAATATCCATACCAACTGATACAAATATAATTTTAAATGTATTATATTGTGTGTAATGTCTAACTATACATGTGATATGGACATAGATACAATATCTTTCCATATAGAAATATACATGTAATAATATGTGGATATAATATACATATAATACTATATGCACTCTATAAAGAAAGTGAAAGTAAAGTCGCTCAGTCATATCCGACTGTAGCAAACTGTAGCCCACCAAGCCTCTCCGTCCATGGGATTCTCTAGGCAAGAATACTGGAGTGGATTGCCATTTCCTAGCACTACGTATTTGTCTATACAAAACTATATTAATATAAATACAAAAATTGATACAAATATAATTTTAATTGTATTAGATTGTGCATGATGTGGAATTATACATGTGATTAGACATATGATACAATATCTTTACATGTAGTAGTCTAACCTATAATAATATATGCATATAATATACATATAATATAGTACTCTATAGTACTGAAGGACTATATTTCTATTAATATATAAATATAGCAACAGTAAACGTTTTACTTATACAAATATATATAATAAAATACAAATATAATCTACATGAGAAGGACATGGCAACTCTCTCCAGTGTTTTTGCCCCGAGCATCCCATGGACAGAGAAACCCGGCAGGCTGCAGTCCAGCGGGTCGCAAAGAGTCTGACACGGCTAAAGCGACTTAGCACGCAAGCATGCAGGTTACGTGAATCATACTTACTACATAAGTAATATATTTAGGGTGATGAATACATATGCATGTTAGAATATTTTAATATGTATTATTACCTACAAGAACACGTACTAGCAAGCGATGAAATCCCCCCAAAATGCCTTTCTTTCTGCCTTCTCACACTGCAGCCCAGAGACGCATTCAAGACCCCTTTTCTCATAAAGGAGCAGGCAGGCCATGTGCACACCTGCGCCCTTCTGAAATGAGAGTTTTGGAAATAACCAAGGGCTTCCCTGGTGGCTCAGATGGTAAAGACTCTCCCTGCAGTTCGGGAGACCCGGGTTCGATCTCCAAGTCTGGAAGATCCCCTGGAGAAGGGAATGGCAACCCGCTCCAGTATTCTGGCCTGGAGAATCCCATGGAGAGAGGAGCCTGGTGGGCTACAGTCCACCGCGTCACAAAGAGTCAAACACGACTGAGCAACACACACACACACACACACACACACACACACTCACTCAACAATAGGGACCTCCCCGACTCTTCCGTCCTTATGAGAGTCACACAAGAACTTTAAACACCAGAAAGCAAAGTCAGTTCCAACAAGAGCAGCAAAGAGGGGCGTGCACTCTGGAAGCATCCCAGCCGAGAGTGGTCCAGCCAGGCTTCCGGGAGGTAGGCGTAGCTGTGCCTCCCCAGGCGCATGCGCGAGCA
Organism: Redunca redunca; assembly: GCA_006410935.1. Taxonomy (NCBI): domain Eukaryota; kingdom Metazoa; phylum Chordata; class Mammalia; order Artiodactyla; family Bovidae; genus Redunca; species Redunca redunca. The sequence goes on from SJYQ01000296.1 coordinate 717,277, forward strand.
TCACCACGCACGCCCGCTCAGTCCATAAGAGACTCAAAGCTCTCTTTCTCATGGGTCAGGTCCCACGTCTTGTCCCTTCTCTCGAATAATATCCCGTTGGGTATGCTCGCCTTTGAAGCCATTGACAACAGTGGAGGCCCAGAAACTGGAAAACTTGCCCTTGAAAAAACATAGATTGCCCCAGAACGCTCATTGTAAAACCAGTTGCCAAGGGTCATCTTCAATAACATAGCAGCCAACACGTGCGCTGGTTGGGGGAACTGTGTGGTCGTATCCATCAACTTATAGACGATGAAAATAATTTTGGTTTCTTTTCTCTTTGTTTAATCTTTTTTAATTGAAGGACAATTGCTTTACAGATGTCTGCCAAACATCCACGTGAATCAGCCATCCGTGTATACATATCGTTCCGTTTTCATCACTCAATGTCACGACTTTCTGGTCTTTCCACTTCAGACCCTCCCTCAGCGTGACGACGTCTCACTCACCAGTCACTTTTGTAGCCGCCCTTTTGGGGTTTTCAACTCCACGGAGCAGACACTCTATCTGATTTGCATTCCTGTGTGGAATAGTGAGTTTGAACGTTTTCAGGAAGAAACGTTAATTCCTTTATTTTGTGCTGCATGAGCCCACCTGTGTAGGAAGTACCAAGCCAGCAAAAATACGCTTGAGATCACGCATTTGATTAAAGGGGTGTCAGACGCGACTGATTAAAGACAGCAGAAAGTCCTGAACATCTGTCCTTTTTGACACCTTGGGGAAGAGACGCCTACCCCTCCTTAAACACTGGTAAGGCCAAGAACAAAGTCGGGGGAATCATCTTCCAGCCAGTCACCCTGACAGCAGGTGCTGGCGGCCCCAACCCCCTCATACAGACCAGGTGCAGAAGCAGCCCAGAATATTCCCCAACTTGAAAGGGGAATATTCATCATAGCCCTAACAAACTTCTGAGGACCACGAATTGATGAAAAGTGAAAGTCGCTCAGTTGTGTCCAACTCTTTTTGACCCCATGGACTATACACTCCATGGAATTTTTCAGGCCAGAACACTGGAGTGGGTAGCCTTTCCCTTCTCCAGCGGATCTTCCCAACCCAGGGATCGAACCCAGGTCTCCCACATTGCAGGCGGATTCTTTAGCAGCAGAGCCACCAGGGAAGCCCAAGAATCCTGGAGTGGGTAGCCTTTCCCTTGTCCAGGGGATCTTCCCAAATCCAGGAATTGAACCAGAGTCTCCTGCATTGCAAGCAGATTCTTTACCAGCTGAGCCACGTGAAATAACACAAAGCAAAGCTTTGGAAGAGCTCTCTCTGATACCATCTTTTTCAAGCCCCTCGTTGTGTACATGAGAAGTTCTGTGACTCGTCACGCGGGGACTAAAATGCTTCCTGAACTCCGCAATCAGAATTTTAAGACAGATACCCTGCCCTGCCCGGGACTCAAACACACATCCTGTATGCCCTTCTCTGACAAAGATGCTGTGTAACTGCCTGACCGAGATTTTCTATCACGGTTCCAAAAAAAGGAACAAGAAACCATGTCACCAAGAAGAGAGGAGGTCTACTCAGTATGATCAAGGTGTTGCTTAGAGGGATCACCCATTTCCGGTGATGAAAATTTGCTAAAGACTCTGCCAGACCTTTTTGGTTAAATGATAAGTGTCAACGCTGATAATTCTTAAACCCGTAAATAGGGAAGAGAGGCTTTCCTGGTGGCTCAGCTGGTAAAGAATTTGTTTCCAGTGCAGGAGACCTGGCTTGATCTCTGGGTCGGGAAGATCCCCTGGAGGAGGGCAGGGCAACCCACTCCAGGATTCTTGCCTGGAGAATCCCATGGACAGAGGAGCCTGGCGGGCTACAGTCCATGGGCTCGCAAAGAGTCAGACACGCCTGAGTGGCTGCCATTTCATTTTTCATGATTTCTTGTGCATAAGGGAGCCACATTTTTTTTCATACCCCTTGTGTCAGAAAGAATTTACGGGATGTTTCTTATGGAAATATGCTACACCTGACCTTGCTTGGATTCACATGATAAACCTGCATTTATTGTTTCTTTTTCTTTTATGACTATGAACAGAACCACGTGATTATCAATTAAAGGCAAAGTTAAGCAAAAATGGCATCTTTAAAATCTGAACATTTCAATTATGAACATGTTCTATTCTTCTAGTTCTTGAAATTGTCCTTTATTTTTCTCAGTGTTTTATAGTCTCCAGTGTAGAATCCTTTGGCAATTTTTGCTAAAATTTTAAACCAACTTTGTTGATGCTATGGTAATTGGTATTTTAGTTGCATTTTCTATTGATATGCAAATCTGTCTTAAGATTTTTATGTATATCAATGTTGAATCACTGAGGTTGCACACTTGACAGGTATATAATGTTAACTTTTGTAGTTCAACAAAAAGAATAGATAAATAAATAAGTAAAAATTTTAAAAAGAAGCAGATTTTTACCCAGTCCTTGTAGTCAGAAACTATGCTACTTGCACTTATGAATTTTAAGTGTTTACAAATTATTTCAAATTTTATGTATATACAAACATGTCAGTTATGAACAAAATTTCCTTTTCTCTTTTTAAAAAATTCATAATTTTTTAAAACTTGTTGTTTTGTAGTGGGTTATAGTCAATTAACAATGCCACGATAGTCTCAGGTAAACATCAATGAGACTCAGCCATACGCAAACAAGTATCCATTCTCCCCCAACCAACTCATAATAGTTTAATCTAATGATGCAACCTTTAGAATTTTGCTCTGGTGTTCATGATAACAATTAGCCTGTAATTTTATTCTTATAAGGTCCTTCTCAGATTTTTATTAAACATGTACACTGCCTTCATATAATGAGTTGGAAAAATGTCCTGTCTATTTCTGTTTTCTGGAAAAGCGTGTAAGATTGACATTACTTCTTCTTCCTAATGGTTTTGTAAAATCCACTGGTAAATGTCAGTCTTGAATGTTCGTTGGAAGGACTGGTGCTGAAGCTCCAATACTTTGGCCACCTGATGCAAAGAGCTGACTCACTGGCAAAAACCCTGATTCTGGGAAAGACTGAAGGCAGGAGGAGAAGGGGACGACAGAGGATGAGATGGTTGGCTGGCATAACTGATTCAATGGATTTGAGTTTGAGCAAGCTCCGGAGATGGTGAAGGACAGGGAAGCCTGGTGTGCTGCAGTCCACGGGGTCACACACAGTGAAACATCACTTTGTGAGTGAACAGCAACAAGAAAAAGCCAACTGTCCTTGGTAACATTCTAAATTAGATTCAATATCTTCCATGGATAAAGGCTTTTTCCTATTTGAAAAATATAAAGACACGGACGGGTCCCCTCTTTATGTTTGCCTGGGGTGTCTCAAATTCCTATTTTTCTCCTGAATCGTCTTTGCTCGAGCCGTGGGTCTGGCTTTCTGCAGGAGATAAAGAAGCCCTGCTATCGTGTTTTGAACGCTACCCTGGGTTTCTTTGATACCAAAGGACACACGTCAACACCACCCTGGCCTCCACACCCCCACCAAACCAAAAGCCACTTTGTTTGAAAGCCGATAGCGTCCACCCATGCCTTCGACAGCCCTCTCCCCATCCGAGGTCACGAAACGTCTTAAAAGGAAGATAAAATGCCTCGTGGGGAGACAAAAAGTCCTTTGAGTTCTGAATGGCAAAGGAGTCATGAAGGAGAAAAAAGATCTCTCTTAGATGCTGTTTTTGTTGAGCTGCTACACAAAACCAGCACATCCTTCCCGGTGCTAGCCTGGGACCCTGTAGCTGGGCAGGATGTGTTTGGTTTTTTTTAATATTTTTTTTGATTGAGTCTTGGCTGTGCTGGTCTTCACTGCTGTGTGAGCTGTGTCTGGCTGCAGCAAGCAGGGGACAGTCTTCGAGCTTTGCTACGTGGGCGTCTCACTGGGGTGGCTTCTCTTTTGTTGCAAGCACAGGGTCTAGACCCTAGGCTCAATAAGTTGGGGTGCACAGACGACTTAGTCTCCTCACATCACGTGGGATCTTCCCGGTCCAGGGATCAAACCCCGGGGCCTCCTGCCTCAGCAGCTGAGGAGGCAGGAAGCTTTGAGCAATTGGCAAAAATAGCTTGTCTTAACAAATTTTTCAAGGGGCTTGAAACAAATGCTTTCTCCCGGGCAGGGGGTGGGGCTGGAGGAGGGCGGGGGACACGACGGATGCTTCCTTTTGTCACCCACTGGGAATACACGCTACAGGCCAGGTATTGGCACAGAGCGGGGAAGATCTGGATAGACGAAGGTGTCGCTAGGAAGTCCGCTCTGTGGGTGGCTTTTGCCATTGTCCACTGGGCGCTTTTTCCTCTCTGACAGTGGGGACCGGGGCGTGGCAACCCACTGCAGTATTCTGGCCTGGACCATCCCATGGACAGAGGAGCCTGGCGGGCTTCAGTTCACAGGGTTGCAAGGAGCCGGACACGACTGGGCAACTGGGTAAGAGAGGGCACGGGTGACCCATGGACTTTTTCCTACTCTGTGCACATGTGTTTTTTTTTATTTGCTTCAAATAGTTGTTTCTTTCTCTTTTTTAAAGATCTATTCCTTAACATCTGCGCTGGGTCTTCGCTGCTGGGCACAATCTTTTTTTTTCTCGTTGCAGCGATCGCGGGCTACTCTCTAGTCGTGTCTGCACAGACTTCTGACTGCGGTGGATTCTCTTGTTGCAGAATACCCGCTCTAGGGTGCTGGGGTTTCAGGAGTTGCAGCCCACGGGCTCACTCATTGCGGCCCCCAGGCTCCAGAGGACCCAGGGCATCGAACCCGGCTCAGTCGTTGTGGCGGACGGAGCTTCGTTGGCTCCAAGACGTGCGCGCTCTTCCCGGACCGGGCAGCGACCCTGCACCTCCTGGACCGTCGGGCGGGCTCTTTACTAGACCCCCAGGGAAGCCCTGCGCACACGCCGTGGCCCCAGCAGGAACCCTGTCTGAATTTCTCGTGGCAGCTCATGAATGAGCCGGAAGCTACACGCGGCAAGCCTCTGAGAGTCTCCACGAGCAGTTCCATCTTTGACATTGACAAGCAGGGTGAGCCTTCAGAGTGGTAGAGCCTCGGAACCCTGCCGACGGCCAGCATCGCAGAACCTGCTCCTCGCATCCGTGCAGAAGAGTCGTGGCTCTTCCTGGCTTCAGGGCCTGCTTGCTCTTGTTTGCCTTTCTTTGTTCAAGGGAGAAAGGAGAGGCGTCCGAGCTCCTTGGCTTGGCCGTGGGGCTTCCATGGAAACACCGCTCCCCCTGCTGTTGCGATATTTTTCCACGTGAAAGAAAGAGAAGGAACGGTACCCAGCCTGTCCAAGGACAGCTTCGCTTGCTTCTTGGGACCTTGAAAAGGCACAGACAAATCCGATCAGATGGGCCAGGCTGCAGAGAGGGCGGGTGAGTTTCCCTCTCACGCCCTCTGCAGCATTTCCCCCTGTATCAGAGCTTTTAATGCCCGCAGCCCGAGCGATATTCAGACTGCATTTTCTTGTGTTGTTCTTGTGTGGTTGCTAAGCTGTTCAACCCACATTTCTCATGTTGTAGTGGTCTAGTTGCTAAGTTGCGTCCGACTCTCCGTGGCCCCCTGGACTGTAGCCCGCCAGGCTCCTCCGTCCGTGGGATTCTCCAGGCAAGAACAGTGGAGTGGGTTGCCATTTCCTCCTCCAGAGAATCTTCCTGACCCGGGGATTGAACCTGGATCTCCCGCATTGCAGGGGGATTCTTCACCAAGGAGCAACCTGGAGACGGTCTCAATGGTGACCTTTCTGATGCTTCAAGAATACCCAGTCTCAAAGGGCAGCTTTCCTTCTCCTTGATATGCTGCATATATTATAATTTTATTAGCATCTGTTAAAATAGTATCTATCCTAAGACGAAACAGTTTCATCGTTTCCGAATTATTTGAGAACTTGGTTTACATGACTCTCCTTGCGCTATTCTGCCTCCTGAGAGCATTTTTTTCTGATATTTATTTATCTAATATTTGTTTTTCCATTATCTATTACGGTTAAGCGTCTGTCTACAATGCAGGAGACCCGGGTTTGATCCCTGGGTCGGAAAGATCCCCTGGAGAAGGAAATGGCAATCCACTCCAGTACTCTTGCCTGGAGAATCCCACGGACAGAGGAGCCTGGTAGGCTACAGTCCATGGGGTCGCAAAGAGTCGGACACGACTGAGCGACTTCACTATTACCACTTTAGTATTTATTTACTTACTTATTTGGCTGCAGCGGGTTCAGTTGCAGCATCCCGCGTTTTCAGTCTTCATTGCAGCATGCAGGCTCTTTGGTTGAGTCATGTGGGATCTAGTTCCTCGATCAGAAATTGAACCCAAGCCCCCTACTCTGGGCGCTGGACCACCTTAGCCACGGGACCACCAGGGAAGCCCCTGGTGCCGCTGCTGCTGCTAAGTTGCTTCAGTCATGACCGACTCTGTGCGACCCCATAGACGGCAGCCCACCAGGCTCCCCCGTCCCTGGGATTCTCCAGGCAAGAACACTGGAGTGGGTTGCCATTTCCTTCGCCAAGGGAAGTCCCTAGAAACAGGCTTTTTAAGATGATCTTTATAATGATTGAAGTACAGTACGAATGCCCTTTGCGTATTTAATGAGTGAGTCTCTTAATTGGGTTACATTATATGCCAGGGTAGCAGGGGAGGGGGAGCTTCCCTGGGGGCTCAGTTGTAAAGAACCCACCTGCCAATGCAGGAGATTGGAGTTCGATCCCTGGGTGGGGAAGATCCCCTGGAGGAGAGCATGGCAACCCACTCCAGTATTCTTGCCTGGAGAATCCCATGGACCGAGGAGGCTGGCTGGACTGCAGTCCATGGAGTTGCAAAGAGTCGTACACGACTGAGCGTGCCTAGCCAGCATGTGCCAAGGGGAAAGGAAATCTTAAAAATTTTAATTAAGGTCCCTGATCTGGTCACTGGGAGCTAATGAAACAGAGACATGAACTCGGGTGGGCCTGGTCTAACCAGGTGCCGCCTTATGGAGAGGGTCCTGACGTTGCCTGAGAGGAGAGTGTGTGTGTGTGATGGAATATCATTGAACCATAACCAGAAGGACATCCTGCCATTTGCAACAACACGGGTGGATCTGACGGGCTTAGGCTAAGAACTGTGAGGCAGACAGAGAAAGACAAATACAAAGCTATGGTTTTTCCAGTAGCCAAGTACGGATGTGAGAGTTGGACTATAAAGAAAGCTGAGCGCTGAAGAATTGATGCTTTTGAACTGTGGTGTTGGAGAAGACTCTTGAGAGTCCCTTGGACTGCAAGGAGATCCAACCAGTCCATCCTAAAGGAGATCAACCCTGAATGTTCATTGGAAGGACTGATGCTGAAGCTGAAACTCCAATCCTTTGACCACCTGATGGGAAGAACTGACTCACTGGAAAAGAGCCTGATGCTGGGAAAGGTTGAGGGCAGGAGGAGAGGATGAGATGTTTGGATGGCATCACCGACTCAATGGACATGAGTTGGTGATGGACAGGAAGGCCTGGCTTGCTGCCGTCCATGGGGTCGCAAAGAGTCTGGCACGGCTGAGCGACTGAACTGAACTGATATGGTACCACTGGCGTGTGGAATCTAGAAGCAACCAGCAAATACATAGATGCAGAAAGCAGACTGGTGGTTACCAGAAAGAGGTGATGGCGTGGGATGGGGAGGTGGTGGCGGGGAGGAAGCACAGCTGGGAGCCCTAATCTTGGGTTTCAGGTCACCTTCTGTGATCGCAGAAGGTCCCTGAACATCTGTTCAGAGGAATGACCTGGCTTCCATCACAAACCAAATGCTGTCCACGAAAGCTTCTCCCTGAGCGACAAGCGTTCCCTTGAACATCTCATTTCCTGCTTGGCATCTCGCGAAGTCTCAAGCTCTAGTCACACGTTCCCGCGATGATTGCCTGGGAACTAAACTTTTTTTTTAATTCTGTTTTACCGCCGTGGGATCTTTAAGAGCTCACATGTGGCTGGGTTCCCTGAACGCCTTGCGCTGTCTAAGAGCTCCGAATTAATTTGCTTCTTGAGATGTCTCTACAGTAAGCGCCTGCATGCGTGCTAAGTTGCTTCGTTCGTGTCCGACTCTCTGCGACCCCATGGACTGCAGCACGCCAGGCTTCCCTGTCCATCACCACCTCCCAGAGCTTGCTCAAAGTCACGTCCATCGAGTGGGTGATGGCACCCACCCATCTCATCCTCTGTCGCCCCCTTCTCCTCCTGCCCTCGATCTTTCCCAGCGTCAGGGTCTTCTCCAGTGAGTCGGCTCTTTGCATCAGGTGGCCAAAGGATCGGAGCTTACGTGTATACAGGAGCCAACAGACATATATATATTTTGTTTATAAACAAAATTCTCAAGATCGTTAATCATTGGGGTGAAGCAACTTAAAGTGAAAGTGAGATATACACTTTTCCGGTATAAGATAGCTGCATTTTGTGTGCTGAGTCCCCCAGTTGTGTCTCTTTGTGACTCCACGGTCCACAGCCCGCCAGGCTCCTCGGTCCATGGGATTCTCCAGGCAAGAATACTGGAGTGAGTCTCCATTTCCTCCTCCAAGGCTCACCCCAGGGATGAGAACCGAGTCTTTTCTATTTACTGCACCGGCAGACAAATTCTTTACCACCAAGCCACCTGGGAAGGCCGTAAAACAGCTACAAGGATATATTGTACAGTACAGGAAATATAGCCAGTATTTTCAAATAACTATAGATGAAATATAACCTCCACAACTTGTGAGTCAGTGTGTCGTACACTGGTACCTTATGTGATATTGGACATAATATTACTTCAATTTAAAATAAAATAAAAAGTAAGTAAGACAAAATGACGTGAGATCACACCACCCAAACACTAGAAGAGACAAAACTTAAAAGCCTGACAAGAACAAGCGATGCATGTGGACCCGGTGGAATTCTCATGCCCTCCTGGATGGGATATGAAATGATGCTACTTATGAAAAATAGCAGTCTTGCATATGAACCAGAAATTTCACTCATAAGTATGGAACCAAGAAAAAAAAATGGCTGGGGGAAAAAAGGAATTTTACTAATGTTATTGCAGTTTCATGCTCAGGAAGATCCCCTGGAGGAGGGCACGGCAATCCACTCCAGTATTCCTGCCTGGAGCATCCCCCGGACAGAGGAATTTGGTGGGCTACAGTCCAGGGGGTCACAAAGATTCAGGACATGACTGAGCAACTAATACTTTCACTTTCATGCCTAATACCCAAACAGATAAATTGGTTATACAAACTATGGTCAGCTGAAGCATCACACACACACACAAATTATTTTCAATTTGCTTGTTGGCTTTTTTAGAGTCTTAGTTTATGACAATATTGCTTCTGTTTGAAGTTGTACTTTTTTTTTTTTCTGTTTTTTTTACGCACGGCACCTGAGATCTTAGCTCCCCAACCAGGGGCTGAACTCACACCCCCTGCATTGGAAGGCCAAGTCTTAGCCACTGGGCCACCATGGAAAGTGAAGTGAAGTGGGTCAGTCGTGTCCGACTCTTTGCGACCCCATGGACTGTAGCCCGCCAGGCTCCTCCGTGCATGGGATTCTCCAGGCAAGAGGACTGGAGTGGGGTGCCACTCCCTTCTCCGGGGGATCTTCCCCGCCCAGGGATCGAACCCGCGTCTCTTGCGTCTCCTGCGCTGGCTGACGGGTTCTCTACCGCTAGTGTTGACCTGGGGAGTCCCGTTAGGCCTGAGCCTTCCAGCTTTCCACATGGCTCCTGTCTTTCCTGCACAGACTCGCGCCCCGCAGGCGATAGTAAAGCCTTTACTCACCCTTTGCTCGACCTCACTTAGAGGTGCTGAGGCTCTTTATTCTCATATTCTAAACACACCTGGGGGACCCCTAGTGTGATGATAAACATGCCGTAGCTGGGGGGGGGGTCCATGAACCAGGTGGAGCTTCCCATTCCAAATTATTACCAATTCACGTTTCCACCTACCTGCTGTCTCCAACGAGCTTTTAAAAACTCGGTAAGATGTGTCTGAAATGTTTCCGAGTGAAATAGACAAAACAAAAATTATGGTGGTGTTTGTCGCCACCTAGCGGGAGCGTTTTACAATGACGCCACTTAACTATCTCTTGACCATTAACAGAAGGAAAGCAAAAAAAATTTTTTTTGTTTTTTTTTCCCTGACGTGTACCATCCTTTCCCTTTTCTCTTCATGCACTGGAGAAGGAAATGGCAACCCAGTCCAGTGTTCTTGCCTGGAGAATCCCAGGGACGGCGGAGCCTGGCGGGCTGCCGTCTATGGGGTCGCACAGAGTCGGACACGACTGAAGCGCCTTAGCAGCAGCAGCAGCACTGAGCAAAGTGCACGGCCTAAAAGTGGAGAAGTTTGCTTTCTTCTGCGAGCGTTTTGAGGACTCAGACTCAAGCCCAGGAGGCAGCCTCTCAGATAGAGGGACCGCTCGCAAGAGGAAAGGGAAGAGACAGGACGAACAGCAGTTTTGGCAACATCAAACAGGTAGTCGGAACATCAATAGATTATTGTTACTTACAGGAAACCAGGCAGCTCACGTTATTGAATTTAGCGCTTTTCAAAGTTTGAGAAGAAGAGCTATGACCAACCTAGACAGGATATTAAAAAGCAGAGACATTACTTTGCCGACAAAGGTCTGTCTAGTCAACGCTATGGTTTTTCCAGTGGTCATGTGTGGATGTGAGAGTTGGACTGCAAAGAAAGCTGAGGACCAAAGAACTGATGCTTTTGAACTGTGGTGTTGGAGAAGACTCTCGAGAGTCCCTTGGACTGCAAGGAGATCCAACCAGTCCATGCTAAAGGGGATCAGTCCTGGGTGTTCATTGGAAGGACTGATGCTGAAGCTGAAACTCCAATCCTCCGGCCACCTGATGCGAAGAGCTGACTCACTGGAAAAGACCTTGATGCTGGGAAAGATTGAAGGCGGGAGGAGAAGGCGGCGGCAGGGGATGAGATGGCTGGATAGTAACGCTAAGTCCATGGGGTTGCAAACAGACAGACAGGGCTGAGCCACTGAACAAGTTTGGAAAGATGGGAAGTCTTGCCCACTGAAGTCCTTCCTTTGATATGCACTTCAGCCATCTGGGACTAGTTTCCTGTTCTTTGTCGTCCAGAGTGCCCTAAGGGTGCACGTTTGAATGTGACTGCGGTGGCTATTAGCGGCAACATCATTTCTTTCAGTTCAGTCCAGTCACTCAGTCGTGTCCGACTCTTTGCAACCCCATGGACTGCAACAGGCCAGGCTTACCTGTCCATCACCAACTCCTGGAGTTTACTCAAACTCACGTCCGTTGAGTTGGTGATGCTAACTATCTCATCTCATGCCAATCTGAGGTAGACAGTTTCAAAAGGAATCCCTGGACTGTGGACCAAAACAATTCTGGATAAAACTTCTCTAACCAGAGCAAGATCGCCCACAATGCAGGCAGTGATAGTCACGGAACTATAGCCACACTGCAGAGCAATGTTCCAGGTATGATAGTCCATGCAGAAAAGAACTGAAACTGAGGAACTCAGTAATTCACAGGATGAGATGGTTGGATGGCATCACCGACTCGATGGACATGAGTCTGAGCCAACACCAGGGGACAGTGAAGGACAGACAGGGAAGCCTGGAGTGCTGCAGTCCATGGGGTTGCAAAGAGTTAGACATGGCTTAAAAGACTGAACAATGACTCAGATTGGTCTTTTTTTTTTTTTTTAACTGAAATCACACGTAGTCTCCAATAGTCACATTTGGATGTGAGAGCTGGACCATAAAGAAGGCTGAGCAGCAAAAGAATTGATGCTTTGGAACTGTGGTGTTGGAGAAGACTCTTAGAGTCCCTTTGACAGCAAGGAGATCCAACCAGTCCATCCTAAAGGAAATCAGTGCTGAGTATTCATTGGAAGGACTAATACTGAAGCTCCAATACTTTGGCCACCTGATGTGAACAGCCAGATCGTTCGAAAAGACCCTGATGCTTAGAAAGACAGAGGGCGGGAGGAGAAGGGGACGACAAGGATGAGATGGTTGGATGGCATCACTGACTCGATGGACGTGAGTTTGAGTATGGTGAAAGGGAAGGTCTGTCATGCTGCAGCCATGGGGTGGCAAAGAGTCGGACACAACTGAACTGTAAAGGACTGTTTACGTTGGTGGTGGCAAGAGAACGCCCTGTAGATGAGCACGGGTCTCTGTGAGCACCCTTCTCAGCCTACAAGGATATGACACCTTTCAGCAGGTCCTTTCCTTATTAGCAGCATCACACCCTGAACATCTGCTTTGTCATCGATTTCTGTCCCCTGGCCCTTCAGGAACTTGACAGCTACATGGGCTGCTGATGTCATTGTTCCTAAACAGCCCCGGACGCTGTGAGAGGGTCACAAATTCAATTGTGTTGATAGCATTTCGCTCTGTGTCTCCATTAACCAACGTTTAATTCTGATTGGCAACAACACCCCTACTGAGACTAACCAGAGCTTCCTGAGTATCAGGAGAGTCTTTGTCTTCAGCAGCCTCTGCAAAGAGAATACCAAATCAGGGACAGAAAAAAAAAAATTACAAAGTGACAGAGCATTCAGAATCAAGGGGTAAACATCAAAACCTTAGAAATTCCTTAGAAATTTCATCGTGAAGGCAGTTGTGGCAATGGGGGCATTTAGAGATAATATGGGTTTCCCTTGTAGCTCAGTCAGTAAAGAATCTGCCTGCAAAGCAGAAGACCCGGGCTGGATCCCTGGGTTGGGAAGATCCCCTGGAGGAGGGCAAGGCAACCCACTCCAGTATTCTTGCCTGGAAAATATCATGGACTGAGAAGTCTGTCGGGCTACAGTCCGTGGGGTTGCAGAGAGGCTGACATGACTGAGTGACCAAGCACAGTGCCAGACTAATTCTGCCAAGTTGCTTCCCCTTCCACGTCCTCACGTGGATGGACCTTGCTTCAGTCAGTTCAGTTCAGTTCGGTCGCTCAGTCATGTCTGACTCTTTGTGACCCATAGACCACAGCACACCAGGCCTCCCTGTCCATCACCAACTCCTGGAGTTATTCAAACTCATGTCCACTGAGTCAGTGATGCCATCCAACCATCTCATCCTCTGTCATCCCCTTCTCCTTCCACCTTCAGTCTTTCCCAGCATCAGGGTCTTTTCAAATAAGTCATTTCTTTGCATCAGGTGGCCAAAGGATTGGAGTTTCAGCTTCAGCATCACACCTTCCAGTGAACATTCGGGACTGATTTTCTTTAGGATGGACTGGTCGGATCTCCTTGCATACAGGTTGGATGCAACCTTTCTTGCATACAGACAAAACATTTGGACCTTTCTCCTTCGGAAAGTGTAAAGAAGGAAGTGAAAGGGTTAGTCACTCAGTCATGTCCAACTCTTTGTGACCCCCATGGACTGTAGCCCACCAGGCTCCTCTGTCCATGGGATTCTCCAGGCAAGGATACTGGAGCAGGTAGCCATTCCCTTCTCCAGGGCATCCTCCCGATCCAGGGGTTGAACCCATGTCTCCTGCTTTGCAAGGAGATTCTTTACTGTCTGAGCTACCCAGAAAGCCCTCCTTGGGAAAATCTGTTGCTTTTGTGGTAATTATGCTTCTGTAGTTAAATATGTTGACCAAGCAAAGTGGTCCTGTGTGGGGGATCCAAGGGGTAATGTTGTCATAATATTGCTTCCTCCTCGATTGCAGAGAGGGCAGCTGATTAAAGACTTTGTTTTCTTGCAGTCTTAGCACTTCTTTGCTAGTCAAAAACCCTTATTGTTTTCTCAGAGAGAAAGGAGAATGAAGCCAATGTTTGCAATGAGATGACTGAAGGATTTCTATGAATGTAAAGAGAATGTGATGAATCCTACACAGGAAAAGCAGAAAGCCAAGCAGTGTTCTTCTCCCCCCAAGCAGCAGCCAAGTGGTGCCTCAGGCAAATGCAAGCTCAGCTGTGTACACACACACAGGTCCTGGAGCAGAGAGCAGAGAGGCAGCTTCTGTCATCAACGCCACCACCGTGCTCATAATCATCTCATCAATACCGTCATTACCGCCATCGTCATCACCACCATCATTACTATCATCATCACCACCATCACTGTTACCATTATCATCGTCCGCATCATCACCACCATCATTTCATGATCGCCACGATAATCACCACCACCATCACCAGCATCCCCACCGTTTCATCATCATCCCCACCGTCACCATCACCCCCACCATCATCATGATAAATGCCCGGGAGATGTTAGCATCATATTTGCAAACGCATATATAACAGGTGTAAAGTAAATCCACTCAGAAGGTGCCTGGAATAGGCAACTTCTTAGAAAGTACAATTCTGGTTCCCAGAGGCTGGGCGGGGGGCGGGGAAGAGGGGATGTGGAGTTGGTATCTGACGCAGACAGAGTTGGCTTCCCGGGTGGTGCAGTGCGAATGAGCCCACCTGCCAGTACAGAACATGTGGGTTGGATCCCTGGGTCAGGAAAAGCCCGTGGAGAAGGAATGGCAACCCACTCCCATGTTCTTGCCTGGAGACTCCCACGGACAGAGGAGCCTGGCGGGCTACAGCCCACGGGGTCGCAGAGTCGGACGCGCCTGAGCAACAGAGCACACGGCTTTTGTGAAGATGCAAAAGTTCTGGAGACGATGGTGTTGATGGCTGTACAACCTCGTAAATATGCTTAATGCCTCCTCCGACCTGTGCACCAGAAAAGGGCTGACGTGGAAGTTTTTGTCAAGTGTATCTTAACTCAATTGAAACACACCTACTCACAGAGCTGGATTTATCCTTGACCTCTGATTTCAGACATTCCCCAGAAATCGTCTGGTCTTATCACCTCCTACCCGCAATGCCCCAATCCTGTAACCAGCTGCGTGATACATGCCTCCTTCACATTAGTTGTCTTCTTCCCCCAAACCCCTTAAATAATTATTTTTTTGCCTCAACCATCCCTTCTTGTTAACCAGGAAGCTGTCTTCTGGAGCAAGACCGTACAAGTCACTTTCTCTGGTGACTGGAAGGAACTGCTTCTGTCTGAAACTGGGTGGAAAGCCTTCCTGGGCTAAAAGGAGCTGGTATCTGGCAACTCCAATACAGGCAAAATCCCAGCACTCAGAGGGCTGATGCTACATCATCTGCCGGTCTGATAATTGAGTCTCCAAGGAGAGGGTCTCTCCTGGGAACGGGGATGCTCTCTCAGCACCAGGACAATGAAACGGGTGTGATTTTCCTTCTTAATCCCTCAGGGCTCCCAGGCAAACCTCATGATTAGCCTGTAGCTGTTGCTGCTGCTAAGTCACTTCAGTTGTGTCCAACTCTACATATGAAATAAACAGTTTCCGTATCAGAACCTGTCTCCATGCAGAGAGCTTTAAAACACAGCACCCCAATATTTGAAGAGTGATCAGAGACCTGTGACCACGTGCGAAGATTTAAAATATGTCAGTCCCATACCTCAAGGGTGATCAGAAACCAATCACTACGCAGAAAGCTTTAAAATACGGCCCTCCAGGTGAAGAGCCAACTCATTGGAAAAGACCCTGATGCTGGGAAAGATTGAAGGCAGGAGGAAAAGGGGGCGACAGAGGATGGCATCACCGACTCAATGGACATGAGTTTGAGCAAACTCAAACAGAGGAGTCTGGCATGCTGCAGTGCACAGGGTTGCAAAGAGTCAGACACGACTGAGTGAGTGAACAGGAAGTAATGCTTCAAGGGTAATCAGAGACACATGTCCACGTGGAGAGACTGAAAACGTGGCACCCCAGTATTTTTCAAAAGTGACCAGAAGCCACTTAACAAACCAACACATCAAGGGTTAAATGATTCGATTTTTTAGGATGCACCCACTTGACATCAGGAAATTTTCATTCTCTTCTTCTACCTCATGCAGAGAAAGGCAATCTGGATGATGCCGGAAACAAGCTAAGGAGCCCTGATCCAAGTTAAACCCTTGCCCACCCCGCCACCCCCTCGCCTTTCTTTCCTGGTGGCTCAAACGGTAAAGAATCTGCCTGCAATACTGAAGATTCAGGTTCTATCCCTGGGTCAGAAAAGGAAAAACCCCTGGGAAAGGAAACGGCAACCCACTCCGTTCTTGCCTGGAGACTTCCATAGGCAGGGAAGCCTGGCAGGCTGCAGTCCATGGGGTCGCAGAGTCGGGACACGACTGAGCGATGAATGCTTTCACTTTTCACCCTTTCTTTCAACAAGAAAACTTGCTTTTGGGGAAGAACATGAGCTTAGCTGTGCCATATTAGAGAGGGGAGGTCCTGATGAAAATATGTAGTCACCCAAGGACTTGCATTGCAGGAGCAGCCAAGGAATTCCCCCGCCCAGAAGAATATGACATTGGGGAATAAGCATGCATTTGATGTCCTCTCTCTAAAGGAGGGGGAAGGGAAACAGCCCACGATGCTACCTCGGCCCTGCCTCTAACCTACCTCTGTTTATGACATGTCACTCGGCATGAAATCTGACCCTGGGCCAAGCTTCTGCAGCGGCCAGTGTCACCCACGAGCTGGTTAGGACAAGAAACCTCCCACCCAGACTTCTGAACTCAGCCTCTGCCGTTTAATACAATCTGCAACCGTTCTCTTTGCAAGTTAGTGATTGTGAAACCCTTACCTTATAGGGCCTTTCCTAAATCTGCTCAGACTCCGTGGTCTAGCACCCGTCCTCAATCAGAAGGGGCTCTGCCCCCATGGGGACGCTTGGAGATGCCACAGACATTCTTGTTTGTGGAGGGGGGGCTGGAAAGCTCATATAAATAGTGTGTGTAATATATGAATTCTTGAAAATTTTTGATTTTTTACCTAGCTAAAAAAATGTATGACACTTTGATTCCACTTGTTTGGCTGAATAGAATGCTAGATATCTAATTTAAAAAAATAAATGCACAACAAGCAACGAATTTTACTGTATAGCGCAGGGAACTATAGTCAATATCTTGTAACAACCTGCAAAAGGAAAATAATCTGAGAAGTAATATATGTGTATATGTATGACTGGGGCTTCCCTGGTGGCTCAGAGGTAAAGAAGATGCCTGCAATACACGAGACCTGGGTTTGATCTCTGGGTCGGGAAGATTCCACGGAGGAGGGAAATGGCAGCCCACTCCAGTCTTCTTGCCTGGCGAATCCCATGGACAGAGGAGCCTGGTGGGCTACAGTCCATGGGGTTGCAAGAATCGGACGTGACTTAGCGACTACCGCACCACCATATGTATGATTGAATCACCTTGCTGTGCAACTGAAACCTCGTGGGTCAACTACCCCTAAAGTGTGTGTGTATATATATATACACACACACATACACATAACTCTCAGCTTTTAAGTTGAGAACACTTTCTCAGTCCACAGCTTCCTGCCTTATGCTTCCGCAACCCCAAGCTCAGCTGCTCAGTCAAGTCTGACTCTTTGCAGCCCCATAGACTGTAGCCCCCCAGGCTCTTCTATCCATAGAAGTCTCCAGGCAAGAATACTAGAGCGGGTTGCCACTTCCTCCTCCAGGGGATTTCCCCAACCCAAGGATCGACCAGTGTCTACTGCGTCTCCTGCATTTGGCAGGCAGGTTCTGTACCGCTGAGCCACCAGGGAAGCCCAAATTGCCCCCAAACTGCCCCTTTTCTCCACTACAAGAAAGGCCACCTGAAAAAAACAACCCCTTACAGCCAGGGCTCAGAGCCAAAGAAAACTCACCTTACAAGCGCTGCGGGGCAGGGGGAGGGTGGGGGAGGGGAGCTGGCCCTGCCCCCATCACCTGCCGGAGGCGGGTCATAGTTCCCGCCACAGCCCTGGGGGGCAGGGATGGGGGCGGNTTGCAGCCCCATAGACTGTAGCCCCCCAGGCTCCTCTGTCCAGAGAAGTCTCCAGGCAAGAATACTAGAGCGGGTTGCCACTTCCTCCTCCAGGGGATTTCCCCAACCCAGGGATCGACCAGTGTCTATTGCGTCTCCTGCATTTGGCAGGCAGGTTCTGTACCGCTGAGCCACCAGGGAAGCCCAAATTGCCCCCAAACTGCCCCCTTTCTCCACTACAAGAAAAGCCACCTGAAAAAAACAACCCCTTACAGCCAGGGCTCAGAGCCAAAGAAAACTCACCTTACAAGCGCTGCGGGGCAGGGGGAGGGTGGGGGAGGGGAGCTGGCCCTGCCCCCATCACCTGCCGGAGGCGGGTCATAGTTCCCGCCACAGCCCTGGGGGGCAGGGATGGGGGCGGTGGGAGGACGCCTGTCTGCAAAACCTCCGGCGGCTCCATCTGGGGCAGAGCCTTTAGCAGACAGATGTGCTGGAGTCAGGCTTCAAAAGGATTAGCCTGAAAGGTTGGCGCGGGGAGCAGAGGAGGGCGGGTCACGGGTCCTCTTTTTCAGGACCATTGTGGGTTGGATTCCATCCAGGGCGCCCCAAGCTTTGTTGGGAGAACTCCTAAGGGACTCAGAAGAACCAGGTCTCTCCCACGTCCCTCCCGTCTTTTTTTGTTTCAGGCCTTTGGAGTGGTCTCCAAGGGAGGCGCCGCTGTGGCATCAATTTACAGAGCGCTGGCGAGAAAGAGAAGGTGAAAAACACAAGGGAAATCGGGAGCTCAGGCTGGGTGTCTTCCCCGTTCATCTCGTGAAACGGGGCGGAAAGGAGAGGCAAAGCCAGCCGCGCCCACTCGCCGAGGGTCAGGCGAATGGGACCGCTCCCTCCTGAGCTGCCCCGAGCCGCAGATCTGAGATCTGAGCTAACCCCGAAGTTCCTTTCTGGTATCTGTTTATCTCCTACAGTGGGAAACAGGCCAACGCGTGTGGAAAATTCCTCCAGCGAGGCTTTCAGCTCGCCCAGGGGTCATTCCGGGGGCGATTCACACCCACGTCCCTCTTTGCAAATTAAGCAAGCTTTCCAGCGCACAAGGGGACGAAGCTCCTCTGGTCCCTGGTGCCTCCTGCTCTGTTCACTCACCCTTCCTACTGGGAACGTCAAAGTCAAGTTCAGTACCGTTTTTCTAGATTCCATTTATAATGGGACTGACGAATTTATTTACAGGGCAGCAATGGAGAAACAGATGTAGAAAATAGACTTATGGACATGGCGAGACGGGAGGAGAGGGGGGAAAAAAAAAGTCAAGCTCATCGTCGATTGCACACACCAGAAAGTGCTTTCCTGGCCTGTTCTAAAGTGTCTTTCAAATAGCTCCCATATTTAAAATTGGCTTTGTCACGGGACATCAATCCTGCATAAAAGGTTTTGTTTCATGTTAAGCTTGAAATGGGATTTGAGAAATGGAACATTTCCTGCCGTATCTAGACAGTGTATTAAAAAGCAGAGACATCACTTTGCCAACAAAGGTCCGTACAAAGTCAAGGGTTTTTTCAGTAGTCATGTATAGATGTGAGAGTTGGACCATAAGGAAGGCTGAGGGCCAAAGAATTGATGCTTTCAGACTGTGGTGTTGGAGAAGACTCTTGAGACTTCCTTGGACTAGCAAGGAGATCAGACCAGACTATCCTAAAGGAAATCAACCCTGAATATTTACTGGAAGGACTTATGCTAAAACTGACTCTCCAATACTTTGGCCACCTGATAGGAAAAGCTGACTCACTGGAAAGACCCTGATGTTGGGACAGACTGAAGGCAGGAGGAGAAGGGGACAACAGAGGATGAGATGGTTGGATGGCATCACTGATTCGATGGACATGACTTTGAGCAAGCTGTGGATGGACAGGGAAGCCTGGCGTGCTGTGGTCCATGGGGTCCCAAAGAGTTAGACATGACTGAGTGACTGAACTGACTGACTGTGTGTATGTTAAATGCAAACTCTTTAACTAATTGCAATCCAACAGAAACGAGGCTTTTTTTCCTGTCATTTTGACCTGATGTTAAAAGCAGACCCGTGCAGTCCCTAAGTCATTCTTTGTCCAGAGATAAGCCCTGATATCTCTGCCCCATATCATTTCTAAGAACTGAAGAAAAAAAAAAGACCTCAGAAAACTGTTAAGAGCTGAAACACTCACCCACCCCCACGAGCAGGAAACAAGATCCCCAAATGGATAAGCACCCTGACGCCCTCCCTTATTCAAAATATAATCACGTGGATTAAATGGTAGCTTTAAAAAAAAATTAGCAAGCCTCAAAACAGTGGCATTTGAAGCAGTCGTTGAATGACGGTGGTCATGGATTGAGCATCTTGTCTCTCTGGGGAAAGAACAAAGTTGAATTCACTTCATGGCCCTGCAAGGCCTAACCCAGGACATGCTGGAGGAGGCTAGTGGAGACTTTGTGTTCGGCCACTCAGTCACATCTGACTCTTTGCATCCCCAAACAAGAAAGCATCCTTCACTATCTCCTGGAATTTGCTCAGATTGATGTCCATTGCATCGGTGATGCCATCCAACCATCTCATCCTCTGTCGTCCCCTTCTCCTCCTGCCTTCAATCTTGCCCAGCATCAGGGTTTTTTCCGATGAGTCAGTTCTTCTCATCAGGTGGCCAAAGTACTGAAGCTTTAGCTTCACACTGGCAGTCCTTCCAATGAATATTTTATTCTCTGAAGCCTAAATGTATCTTAGGTGGCCCTCTTCCTTGCTTGGAGACTAAGACCTGTGGTCTCTCACCGTACCGCAGCGTCTCTAAAGGTGTATGAAAAGAATTTCAAAGACTAGTCCATGAAATCTTCTGACCCTAGAGTCCCTTTGGTCTTCCGTCTCCAGCGTCTCGATTTTTCCAGTGTTTGTTCGTTTGCTCGTTTGCTTTAGGTTTTTATTTATTTTATTGACGTCGGGTTGATTTACAGCAGAGTGATTCACTTATATCCACATATTCTTCTTCACACTCTTTCCCGTGATGCTTTACTATCGGATATCGGATATAGTTCTCTGTGCAATACACACTGTGTCTGTGTATGCTCAGGTGCTCGTGTCCGACTCTGCGACCCCCTGGACTGCAGCCCGCCAGGCTCCTCTGTCCATGGGATTCCCCAGGAAGAACACTGGAGTGCGTTGCCATGCCCTCCTCCAGAAGATCTTCCAGACCCAGGGATCAAACCCTGCATTTCTTGCATTGTGGGCGGATTCTTTTTTTTTTTTTTTTTTTTACTATTTTACTTTACAATACTGTATTGGTTTTGCCACACATTGACATGCATCCGCCCCGGGTGTCCATGAGTTCCACTGAGCCACCAGGGAAACCCTCACGGTATACAGTAGAACATTGTTTATCCATCTTATATATAGTAGTTTGAAAAAGAAAAGTGAACAATACTGGAGCAGGTTGCCATGCCCTCCTCCAAGGGATCTTCCCGCCCCAGGACTTGAACCCACATCTCTCATGTCACCTGCATTAGCAGGCAACTCCTTTACCAGTATTGCCACCTGGGAAGCCCAACCTCAGGTGTAACTTGAATCTATTTCATTGTTTCCCTCTTGTTTTTATTGAAACCCAAACCCCAAATGAAGGTCTCTCTGTCCCTGGGAACCTTGCTTGACTTCTTATAGTCAAGGAATGGAGACATAGAGAATCAGGACCAATTACCTTGGTAAGAAATCCTAGATGAGTACAACGCACATTTTCAAAATTTCATTGAAAACCTGCGTCTACGGCGTACCTTCTGGTTCGTACAAATGCCACTCTCTTTATAATTGGAACAGCGAAGAAACCCAGATGACTACTTA
Source organism: Redunca redunca (assembly GCA_006410935.1). Classification (NCBI taxonomy): domain Eukaryota; kingdom Metazoa; phylum Chordata; class Mammalia; order Artiodactyla; family Bovidae; genus Redunca; species Redunca redunca. Next base: position 738,881 of record SJYQ01000296.1, read on the forward strand.
CTCATAATACACTTTGATAGAGACAGCTCTTTCCTGGCAATTACAGAGATGCATCGAGCTGAAGACCGGTTTGATCTATCGCTGCCTCTTCTAGAGAGAAATTTAATTTCTCCTGTGTTTTTCAGAGCACACGTCAAGGGAAATTCTCTTTCCCCCCCTTAGCAGAGTCCAGCCACCCTGGGCACCAGGCAAGAATTGCGGAGGCAAGGCGGGTCCTCCACAGGAAGCAGACGATAATTAAGATTTCCTTCACAGGAGCACTGCATTGATTTTTGAATGTATTGTGCTATGGGTGAACATACTCTGAACCAAATGGAAGAGAAAGAGGTTTGTGGCAAACATCGTTTCATAAATGTTCCCCGAGCGGTTCTGCCTTTTTCCTACTAAGAATTGTAACCTTGGAGAATCATGCGTGAGAGATTAAAGCACCCCTTCGTGTCTTCTGTCCATGATGTTGCTATTCTCCCTTTTTTTAATAAGTAGATTTTTTCTTTTTTTTTTTAATGACAAAGCTAGACTGTATTAAGAAGCAGAGACATTAGTTTGCCAACAAAGGTCCATCTAGTCAAAGCTATGGTTTTTCCAGTAGTCATGTATGGATGTGAGAGTTGGACCATGAAGAAGACTGGGCACCAAAGAATTGATGCTTTCAAATTGTGGTGTTGGAGAAGACTCTTGAGAGTCCCTTGGACTGCAAGGAGATCCACTCAGTCCTAAAGGAAATCGGTCCTGAATATTCATTGGAAGGACTGATGCTGAAGCTGAAACTCCAATTTTCCGGCCGCCTGATGGGAAGAGCCGACTCATTGGAAAAGACCCTGATGCTGGGAAAGATTGAAGGCGGGAGGAGAAGGGGAAGACAGAGGTCAATGAGATGGTTGGAAGGCATCACCGACTCGATGGACATGAGTTTAAGCAAGCTCTGGGAAATAGTGAAGGACAGGGAAGCCTGGCGTGCTGCAGTCCATGAGGTCACCAAGAGTTGGACACGACTGAGCGAGTGAAAAACAAGAACAAATGAGGCATTGACATCTTACCTCCCACACCAGAGACGGAACCCACGCTACGCTCTTTCTGCAGCGGAAACCCGAATCTTAACCCCTGGACAGCGGGGAAGTCCTCTCCGATGCACTCTCTCATCTCTTCACGGCAACTCATTTGTCGGTTCAGGCGACCTTTTGGTTGCTGATGACAAGAACTTCCTCAAACAGCCATCAGCCCCTGAATGAAATGTGTCTCTTTTGCATTCTTTGATATCTACACACCAGTGTGAGTTGCTGAGAAATTTGTTCTTTTTTTTTTTAAGATTTTTTTTTTAATGTGGACCATTTCTAAAGTCTTTATTGAATTTGTAACAATATTGATTCTGTTTTATGTTTTGGTTCTTTGCTCTCAAGGCTGTGGGATCTTAGGTCCCTGACCAGGGGTCAAACCCACACCCCTGGCATTAGAAGGTGAAGTCTGAACCACTGGACCACCGGGCAAGTCCCTCAGAAACCATTTTAATTCACCCACAGGTTCACAGAGAAACATTTGATGTCTACCTTCCTTGACGTCTACACACCAGTATGAGTTGTTGAGAATTTTTTTTTTTAAGATTTTTTTTTTTTTTTTGATGTGGACCNGATTTTTTTTTTTTTTTTTTTTGATGTGGACCATTTGCAAAGTCTTTACTGAGTTTGTTACGATATTGCTTCTCTTTTACAGCTTTGGCTTTTTAGCTGCAAGGCAAGTTTGATCTTAGCTCCCTGACAAGGGATGGACCCTACACCTCCTGCGCTGGAAACACACAGTCTACCCACTGGACCCCCAGGGAAAGTCCCTGAGAAATCTTTTTATTTCACCCAAATGTTCACAGCGGAACATTGAATCACATACACTCCCATAAAGAAAAAGTGTTAAACGTGAAAAAAGAGTGCATAAAAAGAGAACCGTTTTCTAAACGTCACCAGTGTTGACAGGGCTGAGCTTCTCAGAATAAAGTCAACAGAAGACCCAGTATCTATTTAGCAAAAAAAATAATAATAATTACACAAAGAAAAAACTTGCAATTTAAAATAGCATCAACGGAACTCCCTTGGTGGTCCAGTGGTTAGAACTTTGTGTTTCCAATGCAGGGGGCCGTGGGTTCAATCCCTTGTCAGGGAACTAAGATCCCACATGCTATGCCGGATGGCCAGATAAACTTAAAATAAATACAAAATAACATAGCACCAAAAATTATATTCATGGGAATAATTACAAATAGATGTCTATGAAAAAAAAAAAAAGAAGTATTTTTGGTAAAGATAAATGAAAAGACAGGTATATGCAGGATCAGGTCCTGTATTTCCTCCACCGGCTCTCATCCGTTATCATTCCTCCTCTTCTGACCTCCGGGAAATAGATGACACGGCCGAACCACGTTGTCTGAACGCGCTGCAGCAGCTCGTCACCTGCTTCCACCGCTGAAACATAGACATGGAGGAAGCTCGGCGACTGACCCCTCCAAGGAAGCAGTTACATTCTCACCTGCAGACAGCTTGTCTTGCACAGTCTGGGGTCTTACATACTCCCAGCTGTGCAGGTCACAGGATGAAGCTTCCATCCAGAAAATGATACCAATGAACTTATTTACAAAGCAGAAAGAGATTCACAGGCCTAGAGAAGGAGCTTATGGTTGCTGGGGGAAAGGATGGGGGAAGGGATAGCCAGGAAGTTTGGGATGGACATGGACACCCTGCTGTATTTAACATGGAGAACCAGCAAGGACCTGCTGTCCAGCACAGGGAACTCTGCTCAATACTCTATAATAACCTTATGGTTCCCAGGGGGAAGGATGGGGGAAGGGATAGTCAGGGAGTCTGGGATGGACATGGACACACTGCTGTATGTAACATGGAGAGCCAGCAAGGACCTGCTGGACAGCACAATGAACTCTGCTCAATGTCCTGCGGCAGCCTGGATGGGAAGGGAGTTTCGGGGAGAATGGGTACATGTATACTTGAGTCCCTTTGCTGTCCACCTGAAACTATCACAATGTTTTAAATCAGCTATACCACAATTTAAAAATAAAGCTAAAGAAATAAAAGCTCGGATTCTAAGTGTGAGTTTGTTGTGCCCACCGCTGTAGAGGACAGACCAGAAGGGGAACACAATGTCAGTACCATCAAATACTGTCATTTGGGGAACTTTGCTGTCGCAGATTGGGTGGGTTCTCATTATGGGTAAGCATCAAAACCCACCACAGGCCATCCTAAAGGAAATCAACCCTGAATACTCAGTGGAAGGACTGATGCTAAAACTGAAGCTCCAATCCTTTGGCCACCTGATGTGGAGAGCTGACTCATTGGATAAGACCCTGATGCTGGGAAAGATTAAGGGCGGGAGGAAAAGGGGACGACAGAGGGTGAGATGGCTGGATGGCATCTCCGACTCGATGGACATGAGTGTGAGCCAGCTCCGGGAGATGGTGAAGGACAGGGAGGCCTGGCGTGCTGCGGTCCACGGGGTCGCAGAGTCAGACACGACTGCGCCAAGGAACGGCAACAACAGACCCCACCCAATCACGAATCCCATCATAGTGCTGACGTAAGACTCACAAACCCTTCTGAGACCGCAGCTTTCAAAGCCGGTTCTTGTACCAACAGCATCAGCGCAACCACGGAACTTGATCCACATGCAAGTCTTCAAGCCAAATACAAACCACCCCACAAGACCCGCTGAAACAAAACCTGTTTCCACGGTTTCCCTGGTGGCTCAGTGGTAAAGAACCTGCCTAGCAACGCAGGAGACACAGGTTCCATCCCTGGGCCGGAAAGGTCGCACACGCCTTGGAGTAACTCAGCCCATATTCCACGGTCATTGAACGTCTGCTGTAGAGCCTGGGAGTCACAAGTACCGAATCTGGGGTGCCCTAGAGTCTCTGCTCTGCTGCGATGAGGAACCACAGCTGTGAGCAATGAACCACAACAGTGAACTCCTCACAACTAGAGAAAAGCCCGTACCCAGCAAGCAAGGCACAGCGCAGCCAAGACTGAACAGTCAAGTACACAGCCAAAAATAAGGAATTAAAATGACTTTAAAAGAAAAAAAAAAAAAAGCTTTTCACACATCCTTCATCTTTCTGAACGACCCTGACGTTCGAAACCACCGCGTCAGGCGTCCCTTTCTCGTAAGTAGGTTCCCTATCATATTTGGGGTCTGGTTTCCGGAATCACATTACTGTTCCAACACATCGAAAACCACAGTGAACAGAAGCTGTGCTGGAGATAATGGCTCAGACGTCTGTGTGTCTAATGAGATGAAGAAAAAGCAAACAAAAAAACAACCCAGAGTGCCAGCAGGGAGCCAGCGTATTTAGGCAAAGATGGATGAGCTTGTCTCTAATCCTGGGACAAGGGAAATTGCCTTTCTGGTACAGAGCATCTTGAACATGATATGTTCGCCTTGAACTTCCCTATGAGGGGATTTGGAGGGTGGAGGGTTATCGGTACAGTCGTGGATACGACCTCATTTATACCATTTTCTCCCTGGGTGCTAACCGTCGGACCTCACCTGGTGTGGTTATCCCAACTTAACAGTGGGTGACCGTCCCTCATTTTAAATGAATAAAAGTGCGTGCGTCCCCAAGGAAAGGCTTCCCTGGTGGCTCAGGAGGTAAAGAATCTGCCTTCTAGTACAGGAGACCTGGGTTCTGTACCTGGGTCAGGAAGCTCCCCTGGAGCAGGAAATGGCAAGCCACTCCAGTCTTCTTGCCTGGAGAGTTCCAAGGACAGAGGAGCCTGGTGGGCTACAGTATGGGGTCGCAAAGAGTCGGACACGACTGAGCGCCTAACACACACCCGCACATCCCCAAGGAAAATGAAACGTGTGTCTCACAGAGATTTCTGCATTCTGATATCCACTTCAGCATCATTTCTTTGTTTATTTTTGGCTGGCCCGGGTCTTCCTTGCTGCCCTTGGGCTCTCTGTACTTTTCTACTTTCTCTAGCTTTTTCTTGCAGAGGCTTCACTTGCTGCAGGTCACAGGCTCTAGAAGAAGACTTGGGGCTCTCAGGCTTAGCTGTTCCATGGCAGGTGGAATCTTCCCGGACCAGGGATCGAACTTGTGTCCTCTGCATTGGCGGGAACATTCTTATCCACTGTCCCAGCAGGGAAGTCTCCATTGCATTATTAACATGAGTCATAGAACTCATTAACTCATATTAACATGGAACAATCTAAGTGTCCACTGATGGATGAATCGATAAAGAAATTTTGGTGTGTGTATGTGTATATATATGTGTGTATATATATATATATATATATATGCAATGCAGTATTATTCAGGCTTAAAAAAGAAGAAAGTTCAGACATTTCCAACAACTGGAATGAACTGGAGGACAGTATTCTAAATGGAGTCAACTTATGACCAACTTAGACAGCATATGAGAAAGCAGAGACATTTCTTTGCCGACAAAGTCCGTCTAGTCAAAGCTATGGTTTTTCCACTAGTCATGTATGGATGTGAGAGTTGGACTATAAAGAAAGCTGAGTGCTGAAGAATTGATGCTTTTGAACTGTGGTGTTGCAGAAGACTCTTGAGAGTCCCTTGGACTGCAAGGAGATTCAACCAGTCCATCCTAAAGGGGATCAGTCCTGGGTGTTCATTGGAAGGACTGATGCTGAAGCTGAAACTCCAATCCTTTGGCCACCTGATGCGAAGAGCTGACTCATTGGCAAAGACCCTGATGCTGGGAAAGATTGAAGGCGGGAGGAGAAGGGGGCGACAGAGGATGAGATGGCTGGATGGCATCACCGACTCAGTGAACATGGGTTTGGGTGGACTCCAGGAGTTGGTGATGGACAGGGAGGCCTGGCGTGTTGCAGTCCACGGGGACACGACTGAGCGACTGAACTGAACTGAAGACACAGAGGTCACCCACTGCATGATTCTACACATATGTGAAATCTAATAAAGTCAGATACATAGAAGCAGACAGGAGAATTGCAGTTGTCAGGGGCTGAGGGATTGGGGGAAGTGGTTGCATCGCACGAAGTCGTTCTAATCGAGAGAAGGATTTAAAGGATAGCACAGTGACTCTAGTAACAATGTTGCTATTATTTAGTCACTCAGTCATGTCTGACTCTGTGACCCCGTGGAGTGTAGCCCCCCCAGGCTCCTCTGTCCATGGGATTCTGCAGGCTAGGATACTGGAGTGGGGTGCCATTTCCTCCTCCAGGGGATCTTCCCGACCCAGGGATCGAACCTGTGATTCCTGCACGGGCAGGCAGATTCTTTCCTGCTGAGCCAGCAGGCACTATATTGTATTACACACTGGGAACAGGCAAAGAGTAGATCTCAGGCCCTTCCCCATGCCCAGCAAATGATAATGGTGTTATCGACAAAAAGAAGGCAAATATCCATGTGAAAAGGGACGTGACCTCCTTTGTTGGGTATCTCCTGCCCTCCTGATGCACTGTGAACCGGTTCACCTTCGTCCACCGTTTTCCAAGGCCCTAAGGAGTGACGGTCACTTGGACGGCAAGCAGATCAAACCAGTTTAGTCCTAAAGGAACTCAACCCTGACTATTCACTGCGAGGATTGATGCTGAAGCTGAAGCTCCAATGCTTTGGCCACCTGATGCAAAGACCTGACTCACTGGAAAAGACGGAGATGCTGGGAGAGATGGGGGGCGGGAGGAGAAGGGGACGACAGAGGATGAGATGGTTGGATGGCATCACCCACTCGACGGACATGAGTTTGCTCCGGGAGTTGGCGATGGACAGGGAGGCCTGGCGTGCTTTGGTCCATGGGTTTGCAAAATAAGAAATGACTGAACCACTGAACAACAAGAGAGAGTGACCCGGGTGGGTAGCTTGGAGGGATTTCCTGCCCTCTGGTTTCCAGTGAGTCAGAAAGGAGGGGTTTCCCAGCAGCAGAGAGGAAGGTGAGAGCAGATTGCGGTGGGTGGCGGGTGTTGGCCACACAGCCCTCTAAGCCTCCAGGTTCTGGGAACCCTTCTCCCTCCCAGGAAGACAAAGTCCTTCCTGACACACACTTTGGCATTCTTTTTTTTTTTAAATAGTTGGTTATTCTCTGATATACATTTACCTTTTTCTTTGACAGGTCTCATGAAGGTGAAAGTGAAGTCGCTCAGTCATGCCCGACTCTTTACGACCCCGTGAACTGCAGCCCACCAGGTTCCTCTATGCACGGGATTCTCCAGGCAAGAATACTGGAGTGGGTGGCCATTTCCTTCTCCAGGGGATCTTCCCGACCCAGGGATCGAACCCGGGACTCCCACATTGTAGGCAGACGCTTTACCGTCTAAGCCACCAGGGAAGTCCATGACAGGTCTCATAATTCATCTCAAAGCTACATTCAGCTTGGATTACCTACGCCACACCTTCCTTTTACCGTGACTCCTTTTTTTTTTTTTTTTTAATTTGGTTTTCTGGGTCTTATTTGCACCTCGCGGAGCCTTCGTTCATCACAGGCGGGATCTTTGCTTGTGGCACGTAGCCCTCTAGCTGTGGGACACAAACTTCCTCGATCCAGAGAATGTGGGATCTTAACTCTCCGGGGATTGAACTCGCGTCCTCTGTGTTGCAAGGCAGATTCGTATCCGCAGGACCACCAAAGAAGTCTCCTGCGTTCTTGCCTGTGGCTTTCGCAGACTTTTCAAGTGAGTTTCCTGTTGTCATCCTCAGATCGCAAAACTCAAGGCTCCCGTGTATTCCCACCCGGGACCACCCGCTTAAGTGTCCCCCACGTTTGGAAGAAAACTTGCTGGCTGGCTTCCACGTTTAGACGTCCACCGTAACCCCGAAATATGAAACCCAGCTGCTGTCAACACGTCCATTTTCTGCCCCGTTTGCGGGTGAGCCTGTTGACCACGGTTTCTTTCTGATTATCTCAACGACCACAGAAACGCCGTTAGGTGATTTGAGATGGTGTTTGTAGAGTGGATTTCAAATGACTGACGGGAGGCTCTCCATGAGAAAAGGACTTAAGGTCTGATGGACGCGGACAGCCCCGGGCATTATTTACATGCTGTTTGAAACCTGTAATTGTGAATAGAATTAGTACAATACTAACTGCAGGGAATAAAGGACAATTTCTACAGTTATGCTCTTGTAATTTACTTTGGTTTTTAAGGCCAATGGGTCACAGGCAGGGAGTTGCAACTTTCTTTTTTTTTTTTTTTTAAGATTTTTTTGTATGTGGATGATTTTGAAAGTCTTTATTGAATTTGTTGCAACAGTGCTTCAAGGCTATGTTTTGCTTTTTGGCAGCAAGGAATGTGGAATCTTAGCTCCCTGACCAGGGATCAAACCCACAGCCCACCGCATTGGAAAGTGAAGTCTTAGCTACGGGACCACCAGGAAGTTCCAGGACTGGAAATTTTTGAACCAAGCTGAGGGTACCTAGAACTCTCACTGTATCATGAGATATTTCAGACGGGAGAAATTCGTGCAAACTGAAGCATCCCAAGGATGTTGACTCCTTAATGTCCTTTAGTAGGAAAGCTGCTATTAAAGACGCCCAATTGGGAAAGAAAGCCTTGCATGTTGGCAAAAATTAATGGATATTTCAGGTATTTCCATCTGGAATGAACCACTAAAACGACTCCGTCCTTCAGTTGCAGTTTCCATGTTTCATTTCATTTAACCCTTGCATTATGACAGCATCTCATTGCAGCCAAGTAGGTGTGGGAAATATTGGGAGTGGAGTGGGGAAGGTGAATATATCTGTCCAAGCTTTACACACAGAAAGGGAAGATTTCCTAAGTGCTCATTTTTACCTCCAAAGCCATGGACACAGAGGGTTCTGTCTGCAAGGCAGTGAAGTTAGATCAAACAGAGAAATGTTGGCAAATATTTTCTTTCTTTTTTTTTTTTTCCTTTGAAGTCTTTATTAAGCTTGTTACAATATTGCTTCTGTTGTTTGTGTTCTGATTTTTTGAGCAGTGAGGAAGGTGGGATCTTAGTTCCCTGACCAGGGATCAAACCCATACCCCCTGGCTTTGGAAGGTGAGTTCTCAGCTAGTGGACTAGTGGACCCCCAAGGAGGTGCCAGCAGATGTTTTCCACAACAGCAAAATGAACAGCAAAAAAAAGGGGCGGGGGGGATAAACGCTTTGGGCTTTGTGGACCATACCATCTCCTTCAACAATATCCAACTCTGTCGTTGTGACAGGAAATAGCCACCGGCTATTGCATACCCACATACAAATGAGTGTATGCTGCTGTGTCCCAGTAAAACTTTATTTATAAAAGCAGACCAAGGGCTGGACTTGGCCCACGGTTGAGAGCCTGCAGACGCTTGACCTTGAGCAACGCAACCACTCCTAAGTGTCGGCTGAGAGCTTACAGCTGATACGGGAACTTTCTGTGATCATCTATTTCCCAGAGACTCAGTCACATTTTCCATTTTATTTCCAAAGTACGAATCTCTGCCTGCACACCAGAGCTTGATCACAAATCCAGTTAAATTCTTCATATGGAAAATTCTGGAGATTCTCGAGGAAGCACTTTGCTGTTCTCTTTGCCTTCTGCATTACTGACCTCAGAAGCCCTCCAGGACAACGCCCTGATCATCACCAGCAGCTGAATGTCCAGCTCTAAGCTTTTCGTACTGAGCAATTAAAGTAAAACCTCTCGAAGGGAACCTTGTCTGAGCTCAGGTCTGCTTCCAATTTTTTTTAAGATGTGGATTTTTTTTTTTTTTTAAGTCTTTATTGAATTTCTTGGGGCTTCCCAGGTGGCTCAGATGGTAAAGAATCTGCCTGCAATACAAGAGATCTGGGTTCAATCCCTGGGTTGGGAAGATCCCCTGGAGAAGGGAATGGCAACCCACTGCAGTATCCTTGACTGGGAAATCCCATGGACAGAGGAACCTGGAGGGCTACAGGCTAGGGAGTTGCAAGAGTCTGACAGGACTTAGGACTAAAGCACCACCACTCACTGCCTTTGTTACCATATTGCTTCTCTTTTACGTTTTGAAGTTTTGACTGCAATGCCTGTGGCATCTTATTTCCGGACCAGGGATCAAACCCCCACCCATCTGCTTTGGAAGGAGCAGTCTTAACCACTGGACCTCCTGGGAAGACCGCTTGGGACTCTGCTTCTTAAAATACATACAGAAAGAATGAATATAGGCATATGCGTAACTGATGAACTTTGCTGTACACCGGGAACTGACAAAACATTGTACATCAAACTCTGCTTCAAAATGAAATAAAAATTAAACTAAAAAAAGCATACACAGTCTGAACCCATGCAGTGTGCCTGTGAGCTTAGCTGCTCCCAGTCGTATCTGAGACTTTGTGACCCGGGGGACTGCAGCCCTCCAGGCTCCTCTGTTCATGGGGATTCTCCAGACAAGAATACTGGAGTGGGTTGCCATTTCCTCCTCCAGGGGATCTTCCCCACCCAGGGATCGAACCCTCATCTCCTGCACTGCAGAGAGGTTCTTTACTGTTTGAGCCACCAGGCAACCAACACAGAGGTCTCAGCTAAACAGCTTCTAGGAAAGTTCCAGATAAAAATTGTCTGATTCTTCCAGTCTGATTTGCCTCAGTCTCTCTCTCTCTCTTTTTTTTTCCCTATAACAAAGCCACTATGGAAGGATGTCTTTACAAAAATAATAATAACAAGGAAAAAATTAGTTTTGGATTCCAGACAGAGCTTTAAAGCCAGGGTAAGAGGAAAAAATTTCAGATGCACAAATGGACAACTCATCTTAGCTCTCTTTAAGAAATCATCCATGATGCCCTTCTTGCTGGCTTGTGCTGAAAGCAAGTCATCAGCCCAGCTCACCCAGTGCCTGGTTCTGCCTGCGGGTCAGAACCCTCCAGATGAAACCCATTCTCTCTCTCCTTGAACTTCGTCACTCTGCAAACTGGGGCGACTCTTCCCTGCAACATCTCTTGGCTGCTCTTACAGCTCTGCATTCTAGAACTTTGGAGCGTAACCATCAAGGTCTGTGGAACCAAACAGGCCGCTCCCTGCCCCTTCTCTGCAATGATCACCCCAAGCAGATAAGTCTCTTTGCCAGGCTTCTGTAGCCCATGTCGTTATTCAGTCACTCTGTCGTGTCCGACTCTTCTGCGACCCCATGGACTCTCGCCCGCCAGGCTCCTCTGTCCATGGGATTCTCCAGGCAAGAATACTGGAGTGGCTTGTCATTTCCTCCTCCAGGGGAATCTTCCCGAACCCAGGGATCAAACCCACATCTCCTGCATTGGCAGGCGGATTCTTTTCCACTGAGCCACCAGGGAGCCCGTCAAGCAGTGTACCGAACATGAAATTTGTGATTATTAGTATTATTATTATTCAGTATGCAAAGCCCCACAAAACCGATTATTATCGTTATTGTTAAGCAATGTTTGTTTCTGGTTAGTCACTGCACATCAGACGTTACCATAAGCTCTTTACGGGAAATATCTTGCGCTGTTTTCATCACTTGGCTCTGTAGCCAGGATGCCACGTCAGGGTGGTTGGGCTTGAAGGCCAGTTTTCTCAGAGCCTTGACAGTCTGATAAAAACATAAACATTCAATGTGAAACATGCTGCTCTTTGGGACTTCCCTGACAGTCCAGTGGTTTAGACTCTGAGCTGTCAATACAGGGGCCCCGGGTTCAATCTCTGCTCAGGAAAGTAAGATCCTGCATGTCAAAAGATTTAAAAAAGAAAAAGAAAATGCTGCTATTTATCCTGAGTTCGATCCCTGCGTCAAGAAGATCCGCTGGAGAAGGAAATGGCAACCCACTTCAGTAACTTGTCTGGAGAATCCCATGGACAGAGGAGCCTGGCTGGCTACAGTCCATGGGGCCGCAAAGAGCCTGACACAACTGAGTATGCACGCATACATTTATAACTACACAGCTTTTAAGAGGTTGTTGCTGTTGAGTCGCTCAGTCACGTCTGACTCTTTGTGACCCCATGGAGGGCAGCATGCCTGGCTCCCCTGTCCATCACCAGCTCCCGGGGGTTACTCAAACTCATGTGCCCTGAATCAGTGATACCGTTCAACCGTCTCATCCTCTGTCGTCCCTTTCTCCTCCCACCTTCAATCTTTCCCAGCATCAGGGTCTTTTCTAATGAGTCAACTCTTCACATCTGGTGGACAAAGAAGAGGAACTCTCCCTAAACAGAAATCTTGATGTTATTCTCGGTCTTATGAGGGACTGGATATGTGCCTTGGGAAGAGCAGTGTAAATCTGCAGAATCAGTCGAAAAGGAGAACTTTCAGGAAGCCAGACTATATGTTTACAAACAGAAACCTTTACCTGGGAGAAAAAGTGTTTGCATTTCTCCATTGTAAACTATCTCCACCTTCCCTGGTCAGCAGAAAAAAAAAAAGGAGCATTAAGTTCAGCTTTGGCTTCAAGATACACAAAGACAAACAGAGAATAAAAGATGGATAGATGAATGGATAGATGGATGGATGGGTGGGTGAATGACTGATGGATGGGTTGGTGGATGGATGGATGGATGGATGGATGGGTTGGTGGATGGATGGATGGGTGAGTGGATGGATGGATGAATGATGGATGGATGGATAGATGGATGGGTGGATGTGTAAGTGGATGAACAGATAGACGGATGCATGGATGGGTAGATGGATGGGTGAGTAGATAGGTGGATAGATGGATGGATGGATAGGTTGGTAGATGGATGGATAGGTAGATGGATCAATGTATGGGTTGCTAGATGAATAGGTGGGTGGATGGATGGATGATGGATGGATGGATGAGTAGATGGATGGGTGGATGGATAGATGATGGATGAGTTGGTGGATGGATGGGTGGATAAATGGATGGGTAGCTGGCTAAACAGATGGGTGGATGGATAGATGGATGGATGGATGGGTGGATGGATGGGTGGATGGATGAATGGGTGGAT
>SJYQ01000296.1:751776-772209 GCA_006410935.1 Redunca redunca
GATGGATGGATGGGTTGTGGATGGATGGGTGGGTGGGTACATGGGTGGGTGAATGGGTGGATGGTTGGATGGATAGATGGCTGGACAGATGGGTGGATGGATGGATGGATGGATGCTGGATGGATGGATGAGTGAATGAATGGATAGATGGATGCTTGGATGGGTGGATGAGTGGATAGGTGGGTGGATGGATGGATGAGTTGGTGGATGGGTGGATGATGGATGGATGGATGCATGGGTTGGTGGGTGAGTGGATAGTGGGTGGATGGATGGATGAGTTGGTGGATGGATGGATGGATGGATGATGGATGGATGGGTTGTGGATGGATGGGTGGATGGGTGGGTGGGTGTGTGGATGATGGATAGATGGATGCATGGGTTGGTGGGTGAGTGGATAGTTGGGTGGATGGATGGATGAGTTGGTGGATGGATGGATGGATGTGTGGGTGGATGGGTGGATGATGGATGGATGGATGAATGGGTGGATGGATGAATGGGTGGATGGATGGATGGATAGGTGGATGGATGAGTTGGTGGATGGATGGATGCATGGGTTGGTGGATGGATGGATTAGCATCTATCCATCCATGGATGGAATAGCACTATCTAAGAAAAATCATTCAGTCTGTTTCATCAGGGTGTGTGACAGTCCAAAGAGAACCCCAGAGGACGGTTGTGGCCAGCACACAGGTATGGGCCCCTCGCAGTCCCGGCTGGGAGGCTGATGGTGGAGATTAGGGGAGAAAGGTTTCCATCTGAAGGACCTGATAAGACCACAGTCAACAGGATGTGGCGATGACCCATGTTCAGAAAAAAGAGAACAAAGGCACAGATAACATCCCCTTTAGGACCTGGCAGGATTGAACGGAAATGTGTATTTATTTTTTTTTTTAATATTGAGAAAAGGGAACTATCAGCTTGTATGGTGGGGGCGTGTGGTAGAAATGAATTCACTTGTTATTTTTTGATTCTTACTCTAGACCCCGGTCTTCTACAAGGAAGTAATAAGAATGAACAAATCATGCTGACTTCAAGTTACATGTGCCTGTTTCATTTATTGATCTGCATTGTCTGAGATTGCCTTTATTATTATTAATTTTTTAAAATTTTTATTGGAAGGACTTCTCTAGTAGCCCAGTGGTTATCCACCCTTCCAATGCAGGGGTCTCGGGCTGAATCCTTTTTTGGGGAACAAAGATCCTGCGAGTCATATGGTGCCACCAAAATGATATATAAATAGATAAAACTTTAAACGAATGAGTTACAAGTGCATTCTTAAATCACAGTAACTCTAGCAAAATCCAGTGTTCACTTTTACCGGATTTTAGTAAAAATTTTTAAAGGCTTTTAATGTTGACCACGTGGATCTTTTGTTTCGTTATTTTTTTTTTTTAATTTACTTATTCTTCATTGAAGGATAATTGCTCCACAATGTTCTCTTGGCCTCTGACATATGTCAGGATGAGTCAGCCACAGCTATCCGTGGTCTTCTGTTTCTTGAACCTGCCTCCCACCTCCCACTCCATCCCACCCCTCTACAGAGGTTACAGAGTTCCTGCTTGAGATCCCTGAGTCAAACGGCAAACTCGCACTGGTTATCTCTTTCATATGTGGTCATGTATATACTTTCATGTTCCTCTCTCCTTCAGTCCCACTCTCTGCTTCCTCCCTCTGGTCTTATTGTGTTATTTTTTAATGCAACGCACACTGTTGTTGACTTTTCTTTCTGTTCCCGGGATGTGTGTTCTATTGTACTCTTTGCAACCTCACAGGTCAGACTCTTCTCTTTTTTTCTTTCTGAGGCCAGTTCTCCCTGCCTGACCCAAAGCCTGGACCTTTCCATGGGACCTCTGTGCGTCCCACGGCTTCTAAACCGCTCACGTGGGCACCAAGTAGCCGAAAATGGAACTCCCAGACTTTTTCTCAGGAAAACGAGATTGTCCCGGGAAAGAGATGGGCAGGAGCCGAGTTCCAAAGACAAACATTTGCCCCACGTGAAGGTCACTCTCTTCTCTCTTCTCGGCAGTAAGTTCATAAACAACAGATACTTTTTTTCGTTTCTATAATAGAAAGGCATCACTATAAGAGACATGGTTGTTCATTTTCTCAGTCTTGTCCCAACTCTTTGTGACCCAGTGGACTGCAGCATGCCAGGCTTCCTACTCATTCACTATCTCCCAGAGTTTCCGCAAACTCATGTCCATCGAGTCAGTGATGCCATCCAACCATCTCATCCTCTCTTGTGCCTTTCTCCTCCTGCCTTCAGTCTTTCCCAGCATCAGGGTCTTCTCCAATGAGCCGGCTCTTTGCATCAGGTGGCCAGAATATTGGAGCTTCGGCTTCAGCCTCAGTCTTTCCCATGAGCACTCAGGACTGATCTCCTTTCGTATTGACTGGCTTGAACTCCTTGCAGTCCAAGGGACTCTCAAGAGTCTTCTCTAGCACCACACTTTGAATCGACAGCATTCCCTGGGCCCGTTAGGGGAGACTTGTATTCTTTGAACACAAGAAGCAGGCAGGCAGACCTCCCTTTCTTTTGCCCTTGCTAAAACATCAGTGACCGTGTGACTGCTGCTGCTGCTGAGTCAGTTCAGTATGTCCGACTCTGTGCGACCCCACAGACGGCAGCCCAGCAGACTCCCCCGTCCCTGGGATTCTCCAGGCAAGAACACTGGAGTGGGTTGCCATTTCGTTCTCCAGTGCATGAAAGTGAAAAGTGAAAGGGAAGTCGCTCAGTTGCGTCTGACTCTTCGCAACCCCATGGACTGCAGCCTACCAGGCTCCTCCATCCATGAGATTTTCCAGGCAAGAGTACTGCAGTGGGGTGCCAGCGCCTTCTCCGGACCATGTGACTAGGTGACCCAAAATAGCACAAACAAGACCCAGAGGGAAAGCATGGAAGGGAATTCACTTCGCCGCCTGTGTCTTTGCACGTAGGTGGCATGACCCATGAAAGATGGTACATGCTTCTGGGCATCTTCTGGGTGGAAGAGATGGCAGCTTTTCGTGCTGATTTTGAAGAGGGAGGGTGATGCAGACACTATCCCTCCCCACCCAAGCCCCATTGCATCTTGTCTTGTCTTTAAATATATATATCTATTTGTAATCGAGGTATAGTTAACAGGTATGGTTCATGTTGGATGGTGGATTCAATGGACATGAACTTGGGCAAACTCAGAGAGATGGTGAAGGACAGGGAAGCCTGGCGTGCTGCAGTCTACGGGGTCACAAAGAGTCGGAGACAACTGACTGCACAACAAGAAAGTAGTTAATGTACAACCTAACTCTCCGACGTACAATATGAAGCGACGAGAAGGTCTCTAAGTTGTGTCCAACTCTTTTGTAACCCCATGGGCTCTAGCCCGCCAGGCTCCTCTGTCCATGGGATTCTCCAGGCGAGGATACTGGAGTGGGTTGCCATGCCCTCCTCCAGGGGATCTTCCCCACCCAGGGAGCTAACCCACGTCTCTTGTGTCTCCTCCATTGGCAGTCAAATTCTTTACTACTAGCACCACTTAATAAAAGGTACCTAAAGTAAAATCAAGGGCTTTCCAGGTGGTGCTAGTGGTAAAGAACCCACAAGCCTGTGCAAGAGACATAAGACACAAGTTCAATCCCTGGGTGGGGAAGATCCCCTGGAGGAGGGCATGGCAACCCACTCTGGTACTCTTGCCTGGAGCATCCCGTGGACAGAGGAGCCTGACGGGCTACAGTCCACAGGGTCGCAAAGAGTTGGTCACAGCTGAAGCAACTTAGCACACAGGCAAAGTCAAACAAAGGGCTTTCCAGGTGGTGCTAGTGGTAAAGAACCCACAAGCCAATGCTGAAGAATCTAAGCTACTCCATTTTGTTAACAGAAAAACTACATCTTGTAAGGTTCTGGGAAAAGAGCTTTTGGCAATCCCCTGACCTCACCCCACCACCCACAAGCCAATCGGACCCCAGACCAGAGTCTCCTGACTTAACGTTCAGGAACTGGTGGTCCAATAGGGACCAATCAAAAACCAACACACAACCCTTTGAAAGAAAGTGACCCATCAGACATCCCCCTACCTAGAAATTCTTTTTTTCATGAACACTCCCTATATAAGCAATGTAATCCAAAACCCGGGGCTCCTCCCTATAGCCGCTGCTAATGGTGGGAGCCCCAGCTCGAGCTTTGTAATAAAAACCCTCTTGCTTTTGCATCGGATATCGGCTCCCTGGTGGTCATTGGGAGATTTCGCGACTTGGGCATCACAGTGCAAGAGACATAAGAGGCACAAGTTCGATCCCTGGGTCAGGAAGATCCCCTGGAGGAGGGCATGGCAACCCACTCCGGTATTTTTGCCTGGAGAATCCCATGGACAGAGGAGCCTGGCGGGCTACAGTCCACAGGGTCACAAAGGGTTGGACACAGCTGAAGCAACTTAGCTCACACGCAAAGTGAAACAAAACACACCTTCTTTTTTTCCCAAACCACTGTAATAGCACTATAATTACTGATGCAAACACACACACACACACACACACACATTCCTTTCCTTGCAAAGAATGTGGTCCCATTAGCTGGGAAACTTCAGATTATACTTAACTATATAGTAATTAGGCTTGTAATGGCACTTTTATTATGCATGGATTAGATGGTTAGCATAATCATAGCAACCGGTTCAGTCTATATCAAAACCATGTAATTGCTTGGTGGAGCTGGGTGAGACAACACAGAGCTGATGTTCCTTGAAAAACATAGATGTTAAATCAGTTCTCCCCCATGTCCTTAATAAGTCCTTCTCAAGAATGGTTGTTTCTGAAAAAAAAAAAAAAAAGCTATTTAAAAAGAATTGAAATGGAGCTCAGAGTTGCCTTTCTTGGTAAAGCATGTTATTCTGTCAGTAAATCACACCCAACTCCATTGATCCATATCCTTCCATCCATTTATCCATCCATCCTTCAGGATGAGGCTGAAAAACCCTGACATAGCATGACAGACTGTCGAATTATCTATCTAGTTATTCTGGTGGCTCAGCTGGTAAAGAATCCTTCTGCAATGTGGGAGACCTGGGTTCGATTCCTGGGTTGGCAACATACCCTGGAGGAGCGTGTGGCAACCCACTCCAGTATTCAAGCCTGGAGAATCCCCTGGACAGAGGAGCCTGGCGGGCTACTGTCCATGGAGTTGCAAAGAGTCGACCATGACTGAGAGACTAAGCACAGCATTTAGTCTATCCATCCATCCAACCATCTATCTATCCATCCATCCATATATCTATCCATCCACCCGCCCATCCATCCACCTATCCACCTATCTATCCATCCATCTACTCATCCATCCATTCATCCATCCATCTATCCATCCATCCATGCATCCATCCATCCATCCATCTATCCATCCACCCACCCATCCACCTACCCATCCATCCATCTAGCCACCTATCTATCCATCCACCCATCAGAATGAGGTTGAGAAATCTGGAGTTAGCATAAGAGACCGTCTCATTATCTATCTACTTATTCTATCCATCTATCTATCCATCCAGCCATCCATCAGAATGAGGCTGAGAAATCCCGAACTAACTCAAGAGACTGTCTAATTATCTGCCTACTGAGTCTTTCCATCCATCTATCTATATATATACATCTAGCCAACCATCCATCCACCCATCTATCTATCCATCCACCCATCTGTCCATCCATCCATCAGAGTGAGGCTGAAAAATCCTGAACTAGCATAAGAGACTTTCAAATTATCTACCCATTGAGTCTATCTATCTATCTATATATCCATCCGTCCGTCCGTCCGTCCACCCATCCATTTATCTGCTATGCCTGTGGTTCTCAACCAGGGACAACTTTGCCCCGAGAGGACATATGACAATATCCGGAGGCATTTTTAGCTGCCAAAACTTGGGGAGGGGGTGCTCGTGACACCTGACGAGTGAGAAGCCAGGGACACTCCTCCACACCCCACAGGGCCCAGGACACCCCACATCAGAGACTCACCCAGCCCCAGACGTCAGACATGCTGAGATTAAGAAAGAGTGACTTCACACGCGGTAACATCAGTGTATTTCGCTTTGCGGTGGGGGGAATGAGCCACGTGCAGTTTCTCTGGGCTCACACATCTCATCTCTTAAGCAAGCACTGTGTTTTAGATCTTCTTGTCCAGAAATAAAACGTTTGTGAAATGTTCTCTGTCGCTCGCCAGAGAACAAACATGGAACCCTAAAGCACCTTTCCAATGGACCATACAAGCACACTACACACTTCAGTTCTTAAGGATGTATATCCTTCCAGTTCAGTTCAGTTCAGTCGCTTAGTCGCGCCCCACTCTTTGTGACCCCGTGGACTGCAGGCTGCCCTGTCCTTTACACTTTAGACCTTTTCAAATTATTTTTGGCTTCATGTGTCTGAAGCATTTTATTCCACTCCAATATCCAAACTATATTTTAGGAAATGCATTTGGGTTTGCCAGGGTGTTTGTGTAATACAGATAAGTGCCTTGGGAGTGGAGCTCATGACTGTATTTCTCTAGGTAAAAATAGCAGATCAGACCTCTTAGGAGAATCAGAGGCTATTTGACACTGTGGAATAAACACAGCAGCCTCAGGCATCTCAGGAAAATTGAGCGGATGAAAGCTAAAGATAGCATATTCGATTCCAACTTAAATCAATAAAGGAGGTTTCATTTTAGCTGCTGATTCTACTCTGGCCCCCTGATACAAAGAACTGACTCACTGGAAAAGACCCTGATGCTGGGAAAGATTGAGAGCAGGAGGAGAAGGGGATGACAGAGGATGAGATGGTTGGATGGCATCGCCGACTCCATGGACATGAGTTTGAGCAAGCTCCGAGAGTTGGTGATGGACAGGGAAGCCTGGTGTGCTGTGGTCCTTGGGGTCACAAAGAGTTGGACACGGCTGACCAAACAGTGGTTAGGAAAACATCCAGCTCATCTGTGTCTTCATAAAATTCCACTTGAATAGTACAGATGGACTGACACATCGTCTCATGTTTTTAAAAACCCTTTATGAAAACTATCAACGTAACATAGCTGATTCTCCTTCCTTTTCAAAACTATACACGTCATGGTGTATAAAAGAGAAAGCTGGTGGCATTTTCCCCCTTGTGTCTCGACAGTAAAGAATCCATCTGCGATTCAGGAGACCCCGGTTCAACCCCTGTGTTGAGAAGATCCCCTGGAGGAGGGCATGGCGACCCACTGCAGTATTCTTGCCTGGAGAATCCCCGTGGACAGAGGAGCCTGGCAGGGCTACAGTCCACAGAGTCAGATAGAGTGCAAAGAGTCAGAAAGACTACACAGTCCATGGAATTCTCCAGGCCAGACTACTGGAGTGGGGAGCCTTTCTCTTCTCCGGGGGATCTTCCCAATCCAGGGATCGAACCCAGGTCTCCCGCATGGCAGGCAGATTCTTTACCAGCTGAGCCACCAGGGAAGCCCAAGAATACTGGAGTGCGTAGCCTAACCCTTCTCCAATGGATCTTTAATGAACATTTAAGTTAAATGAATATTAAATTCATTTAATATTCATTAGAATATTTACTCTTAATAAAAGATTAAGAGCATTCATATTAAATGAATATGGCAACATCTCTCTGTTTATACAACTAGGCTTTCTCCATTTTTTTTTTTCCCATTGTTAAAAGGACCTCCAGGTCAATCAAGGACCCATGAGTCAGACTCCTGATCCTAGATTTTCCCTTCTGAGTCACTGTGAACGTGAACGTGAAGTCCGACTCTTCGAGACCCCGTGGACTGTAGCCCACCAAGCTCCTCTGTCCATGGGATTTTCCATGCAAGAGTACTGGAGTAGATTGCCATTTCCTTCTCCAGGGGATCTTCCCAACCCAGGGATCGAACCCGGGTCTCCCACATCGTAGACAGATGCTTTACCGTCTGAGCCACCAAGGAAGATAAGCCCTAATGTCAGGAACAGTAAGGTCAGCTGACATAAACCCTCTCAACCCCCAGGAAAGGCAGATAAGATTAGAATTCCATAGACGGAACACCCTTTTTCCCTCTAAGTCCGATGGCTCCACTCAGATCTATAGAGTGAACTTTTGGACTCTGGGGGAGAGAGAGAGGGAGAGGGTGGGATGAGATGGGAGAATGGCATTGAAACATGTAAAATAAATAAATAAATAAATAAATTTTAAAAAAAATAAATAAATAAACCAAACACCACAAACCAAAAGAACATGGGCGCATAACGCTGGGCTGGAAGAGGCACTAGCTGGAGTGAAGACTGCCGGGAGAAATATCAATAACCTCAGATACGCAGATGACACCATGCTTACGGCAGAAACTGAAGAGGAACTAAAAAGCCTCTTGATGAAAGTGAAAGAGGAGAGTGAAAAAGTTGGCTTAAACATTCAGAAAACTAACATCATGGCATCTGGTCCCATCATTTCATGGCAAACGGATGGCAAAACAGTGGAAACAGTGGTCAGACTTTATTTTTTTGGGCTCCAAAATCACTGCAGATGGTGATTGCAGCCATGGAATTAAAGGATGCTTACTCCTTGGAAGGAAAGTTATGATCAACCTAGATAGTATATTGAAAAGCAAGCAGAGATATTACTTTGCCAAAAAGGTCCGTCTAGTCAAGGCTATGGTTTTTCCAATGGTCATGTATGGATGTAAGAGTTGGACTGTGAAGAAAGCTGAGCGCCGAAGAATTGATGCTTTTGAACTGTGGTGTTGGAGAAGACTCTTGAGAATCCCCTGGACTGCAAGGAGATCCAACCAGTCCGTTCTAAAGGAGATCAGTCCTGGGTGTTCTTTGAGAGGACTGATGTTGAAGCTGAAACTCCAGTACTTTGGCCACCTCATGCAAAGAGTTGACTCATTGGAAAAGACCCTGATGCTGGGAGGGATTGCGGACAGGAGGATAAGGGGACAACAGAGGATGAGATGGCAGGATGGCATCACCAACTCGATGGAGGTGAGTTTGAGTGAACTCCGGGAGTTGGTGATGGACAGGGAGGCCTGGCAAGCTGTGATTCACGGGGTCGCAAAAAGTCGGACATGACTGAGTGACTGAACTGAGCAGATGCCTTAGGGGTTCAGCTCCAACATTTTATGTTTTCGTATTTTGGCCTCGAGACATGGGGGAATCTTAGTTCCCCCACCTGGGAATCGAACCTGCACCCATTGCCTTGGAAGCTGAAGTTCTGACCACTGACCTTGCAGGGAAGTCCCTGAAACGTTTTAAAATGCCTCAAAAGTCAGCACCAGTGTCTAAGTATTTTTTAAGAGTCAGCATCATCTGGCTTCAACCTCATTTTAAGCTGTTTGCTTGAAGGGCAAGTGTTAGTCGCTCAGTCATGTCTGACTCTCTGCAACCCTATGGACTGTAGCCCACCAGGCTCCTCTGTCCACGGGATTTTCCAGGCAAAAATACTGGAGTAAGGTGCCATGCCCTCCTCCAGGAGATCTTCCCAGCCCAGGGATTGAACCTGTGTCTCCTGTTGTGACAGGAGGATTCTTTACCCTCAGAGCCACCAGGAAGCCCATAATAACCTGTAACAGAAAACAATCTCAAAAATAATATATGTGTATATGTATAACTGAATCACCTTGCTATGCAGCTGAAACATTGTAAGTCAATACTTCAATTATAAAGAGTGAAGTTGCTCAGTCGTGTCCGACTCTCTTGCGACCCCATGGACTGTAGCCGAACCAGGCTCCTCTGTCCATGGGATTTTCCAGGCAAGGGTTGCCATTCCCTTCTGCAGGGAACCTCCCCGACCCAGGGATCGAATGCAGGTCTTCCACTATAAACAGGAAAAAATTGTTTGATCAAGTGATCGGTTTGTTGGTTTTGGTCACTGTGATTTCCGGTTGCATTTCTAGATGCACTATCTTCTATGGAAATAGTTCAGTTTCCCTAAATGGATCCTCTTTCAAACTGGAGAGTTTCTCAGAGCTTGAGGAGCCTGCCCACCTCCCTAAAACACCCTGTCAGGAGAAAATACTTAATTGAGTTTTACTGTCAGATACCTGGCTACTAGCTAAGTCAGTAGAATCATTATTTAAGAATAAATGGAGACAAATCAATTTTACAGGCGTGTTTTTTTTTTCCTCCCCAAAAAATGACAATTGCAGGGGTCTTCCCTGGTGGTCCAGTGGCTAAGACTCCAAGCTTCCAACGCAGGAGGCCTGGATTGGATCCTTGGTCAGGGAATTAGGTCCTGCCAGCCAGAACTAAGAGCAGGTGAAACCAAGGAAATCAATGAACAAAAAATAAAAATTTTAACAAAGAGAACACTGCAACCAAATTTAAAAAGACAACTTTGGGCTTTCCCTCACCACTCCATCTATCTATCTATCTAATTTGTCTTATTATTTTATAAGAAATGTCTGATCCATAAATCCTCTCTATCCAACTTCCCACGTGGTGCTAGTGGTTAAAGAACCCACCTGCCAATGTGGGAGACTTGGGTTCGATCCCTGAGTGGGGAAGATCCCTTTGAGGAGGGAATGTCAACCCACTCCAGTATTTTTGCCTGGAGAGTCCCATGGACAGAGGAGCCTGGCGGCCTATGGTCCATGGGGTCACAGAGAGTCAGATAGAACTGAAACGACTTAGTACACGCAAGCACCTTCCATCTATCATCTATCTATTCACCTATCTATCAATCTACCTATCTGTCAAAGCCTATTTAACACAGGCACATACAGAAACTACAAAAAAACGTATACAAAAAACACTTGCTCCTTGGAGGGAAAGCTATGAGAAATCTAGACAGTGTATTAAAAAGCAGAGACATCACTTTGTCAACAAAGGTCCGTACAGTCAAAGCTGTGGTTTTTCCAGTGGTCACGTATGGATGTGAGAGTTGGACCATAAAGAAAGCTGAGTGCGAAAGAATTGATGCTTTTGAGCTGTGGTGTTGGAGAAGACTCTTGAAAATCCCTTGGACTGCAAGGAGATCCAGCCAGTCCATCCTAAAGGAAATCAGTCCTGAATATTCATTGGAAGGACGGATGCTGAAGCTGAAACTCCAGTACTCTGGCCACCTGATGGGAAGAGCTGACTCATTGGAGAAGACCCTGATGCTGGGAAAGATGGAAGGCAGGAGGAGAAGGGGACGACAGAGGATGAGATGGTTGGATGGCATCACCGACTCCATGGACATGAGTTTGAGTAAGCTCCAGGAGTTGGTGATGGGCAGGGAGGCCTGGCGTGCTGCAGTCCACGGGGTCACAAAGAATCAGACACAACTGAGCGGCTGAACAACAATAGCAGAACTGAGGTATCGCTGCTCTAAAATATTGCATTGGTTTCAGCTGTACAACATGGTGATTCACAGGTTTTTAAAACTGATGCTCCGTTTATAGTTATGATGAAATATTGGCTATAATTCCTGTGCTCCACCATACATCCTGGTAGCTTGTTTATTACAAAGATAACAGTTTGTACGTCTTCCTCCCCTCCCATAGGGGCCTCTTCCACCTCCCCTCTCCCCACTGGTCTCCAGTAGTTTGTTCTTTGTTTCCTGGGCTTCCCTGGGAGCGCTTTGGTAAAGATTCTGCCTGCAATGCAGGAGACCCAGGTTTGATCTCTGGGTCGGGAACATCCCCTGTGACTCAGCTTCTTTTCTTATTATAGTCACTAGTTTGTGGAATTTATTTATTTATTTTTTTTAGATTCCACATATAGGGGGTGGGCTTCCCTGGTGGCTCAGAGGTTAAAGCGTCTGCCTCCAATGCGGGAGACCTGGGTTCGATCCCTGGGTCGGGAAGATCCCCTGGAGAAGGAAATGGCAACCCACTCCAGTATTCTTGCCTGGAGAAGCCCATGGACAGTGGAGCCTGGTAGGCTACAGTCCACGGGGTTGCAAAGAGTCGGACACAACTGAGCGACTTCACCTTCACTTTACAGGGGGTACCCTGCAGTATCCCCTGGGGGATACCCTCAGTCTTTCTCTGATCTGTTTCGCTCACCCTCATCCCCTCCAGGTCCATCCATCTTGTTGCAAATGGCAAAATGTTGCTCTTCTTCTTCTTTTTTTTTTTTAATGGCAACAAAACATTTTTTTTCAAAAGCCCCTCCTGAACCCCTCCTACCTCAGAGCACGCACGGTTGACACATCAGATTTAGGAAAACATCGCGATAGCTTTTGACTGCAAACCAAAGCTGGGAATGTCAGGGGCGGGGCTGGGTGTGGGTGGTCCGAGTGGTCTGACAGGTGAGGAAGATGCTCTGAAGAAGCAAAGGGTATCAGATGCATGCCGTGGTTTCCCTGGTATGTCCTGGCCGACGCGATGCATCTCAGTGGAGTCCTCCCAACGAACGACCTCACCTTTCTCCACGGTTCCTGAGGAACACGCACGACTGAGGTCTGCAGTGGGTCGCGTGCTCCAGGGGTGACCTGAGACCTCCTGTGCTCCTGTTTTTATCTCCCCACGCCTCCAAGAAAGAAAGTGAAACGCTTAGTTGCCCAGTGGTGTCCAACTCCTTGCGACCCCATGGACCGTAGCCCACAGGTCTCCTCCATCCATGGGATTCTCCAGGCAAGGATCCTGGAGTGGGTTGCCATGCCCTTCTCCAGGGGGTCTTCCCGACCCAGGGATCAAACCCACGTCTCCAGCACTGCAGATGGATTCTTTATCATGGGAGCCAGCAGGGAAGGCCAATATATACATATATATAGCCCAGAGTGTATACATGTGTTCTTTCCGGTTGTGGCTTATCCCAGGCCATAGAATATAGTTTCCTTTGGAAATGTGAGACTCTTTGCTCCATCTCTGGACAAGCCCACACATCTAGTCCTCACTTTTAAAACCTAAAGAGCTCGGGAAGGAGGTTCAAAAGGGAGGGAGGTTCAAGACAGAGGGGACATATGTATACCCATGGCTGATGCATGTTGACGTTCAACAGAAAACCGCAAAACGCTGTAAAGCGATTATCCCTCAACTAATAAATAGATAAATTTACATATATATATATAAAGCTAAAGCGCTGTGTCTGAAATTCAGTGAACTTGAGGTCAGCCTAAGTTAACACAGCACGTCAGATGCATTTCTAAGTCGTTGCTGGTTCTGTGTCCCTCAAAGCTTCCACACCACTCAAGGTCCCTATCCCACGGAGGTCATTTTCTCTCTGTATTTACCCTCAGGCTTATCAGCCACACTTGCATCATCTCTGTGTTCAACTGAGAGTTCAGGTTCAGTCGCTCAGTCGTGTCCAACTCTTTGCGACCCCGTGGACCCCAGCATGTCAAGCCTCCCTGACCTTCACCAACTCCCGGAGCTTGCTCCAACTCATGTCCGTCGAGTTGGTGATGTCATCCAACCATCTCATCCTCTGCCGTCCCCTTCTCTTCCTGCCCCCAATCCCTCCCAGCATCTCGGTCTTTTCCAGTGAGTCAGTTCTTCGCATCAGGTGGCCAGAGGATTGGCGTTTCAGCTTCAGCATCCGTCCTTGCAATGAATGTTCAGGGCTGATTTCCTTTAGAATTGACCGGTTTGTTCTCCTTGCTATCCAAGAGTCTTCTCTGAGAGGGCAGCCACCAGTTCAGCAAAATTCAAGACACTGGATACCAAACTGTTGTTTTCTCATAAAAATCCATGGTTCATTATGTACTCTGTTGTGCGGTGGCTGTTGCTGGGGACGGTGGCCCCGGACGGACCCCATCTATGCGTGATGGATATGACCTGGGGTGCCTTTTGTCCTGCGCACAGATCTTTCAAGTTAAGTCCAGGCATCAAGTGGTGGTGGCATTCTTGCCTTCTGGAGACAAGAAGAATCAGTCCTGAGTATTCATTGGAAGGGCTGATTCTGAAGCTGAAGCTCCAGTCCTTCGGCCACCTGATGAGACGAGCCGACTCATTGGAAAAGACCCTGATGCTGGGAAAGATCGAAGGCAGGAGGAGAAGGGGACGACAGAGGATGAGATGGCTGGATGGCATCACCGACTCAGTGGACATGAGTTGGAGCAAGCTCCGGGAGTTGGTGATGGACAGGGAAGCCTGGCATGCTGCGGTCCACGGGGTCACAAAGACTCAGAGACGACTGAGCGACTGAACTGAACTGATCTAAGACTCTCTCTGTTCCTCCACGTTATGGGATATGATGTCTGAATGTTTCTTTTGGAGTACATTACCTGCTTTATTCAAGTCTATGCACATTTTCTGGGCTTCCCTGGTGGCTCAGGTGGTAAAGAACGCACGTGCAATGCGGCAGACCTCAGTTCGATCCCTGAGTCAGGAAGATGCCCTGGAGGAGGGCACGGCAACCCACTCCGTTGGGAGACAACGGAGAATCCCATGGACAGAGGAGCCTGGTGGGCTACAGTCCACAGGGTCGCAAAGGGTCAGACGTGACTTAGTGACTTAGCATTGCAATGCAGAGTACATGGGTTCAGTCTCTAGTCTGAGAACTAAGATCCCACGTGCTTTGTTTGCAGTGCGGCCAAACAACAACAACAACAACAAAAAAAAACAGAAACAAAAGCCAAGACTTCTCCTTCCACAGAGAGTCCCAGAACCCCATTCTTATCTCTTATCTGGCTTCCCTGGTGGCTCAGATGGGAAAGAATCTGTCTACAATGCAGGAGACCCAAGTTCGATCCCTGGGTAGGGAAGATAACTTGGAGAAGGAAATAGCAACCCACTCCAGTATTCTTGCCTGGAGAATCCCATGGACAGAGGAGCCTGGGGGGCTACAGTCCAGGGGGTCGCAAAGAGTTGGACACGACGGAGTGACTAACACACCCATCTCTTAGCTGGCAGCTTCTAGGAAACCAGCAAAGCCCTATTCTAATCCAACGAACACTGGATGCCTTCAAAAGTTTCCCAAGGTCTTCTCAGTGCAGTTCCAAATCCCAGAGATGACGCAAAGGGTTCAATTTTTGACTCTCTTTCCCAAGTGCAGAGTTGGGTATTACTTAAAAACCAGCCACATATATTCCTTAGAAAGATATTAACAGCCCAGTTTATTTATTTCTCTGTGAGTGTCTTCTCTCCCATCCTCCACCTCAAGGCATCTTATGTGCTGTGCTTATGAATTAAAAAAATAAATAAACAGCAATTAGTGGCATGATTTTTCATAGCCCATCATTTTGGGCCTCAAGTGGGTTGGCCTAATTATACAGGAGAAATCATAAAAAATAAAAAAATTCGAGCCACAAGATCATTAAATGCATCCAGTATGGACTAGATGGTTTTATACCCTGTCTTTATTTTAGGTGTTTTTGGGTTTTGCCTCCGTTTACTTCAAAACTACAGACCAAATCGTAGGAACAGCACAAATTGTCCTAATTATGGGTCTAGATGTAGCTTTCTTACTGCTGTTCATTTGCTAAGTCCTGTCCAGCTCTTTGAGACCCCATGGACAGCAGCACGCAGGCTTCCCTGTCCTTCACCATCTCCCGGAGTTCACTCAAACTCATGCCCATCAAGTCGGTGATGCCATCCAAGCATCTCCTCCTCTGTCGTCCCCTTCTCTTCCTACCTTCAGTCTTTCCCACCATCAGGGTCTTTTCGATTGAGTCAGCTCTTCCCATCAGGTGGACAAAGGATTGGAGCTTCTTCAGCTTCAGCATCAATCCTTCCAACGAACATTCAGGAGTGACTTCCATTAGGGTGGACTGGATTTATCTCCGTGCAGTCCAAGGCACTCACAGGAGTCTTCTCCAGCACCACAATTTGAACATGCTGCTGCTAAATCGCTTCAGTCGTGTCCGACTCTGTGCGACCCCAGAGACGGCAGCCCACCAGACTCCCCCGTCCCTGGGATTCTCCAGGCAAGAACACTGGAGTGGGTTGCCATTTCCTTCTCCAATGCAGGAAAGGGAAAAGTCAAAGGGAAGTCGCTCAGTCGTATCCGACTCTTTGTGACTCCATGGACTGCAGCCCACCAGGCTCCTCCGTCATGGGATTCTCCAGGCAAGAGAGCTGGGGTGGGGTGCCATTGCCTTCTCCGCAATTTGAACATATTATATTTCAAATATGAAATATGAAAACTTTCTTTATATTTCATTTTTTAAATTGAAGTATATTGACTTAGAATGTTGTATTTCTGCTGCACATCTGTGATTCAGTTATACATGTGCAATGTATGTATAACATATAATATATACAGGCAGAAGTTGCTTCTCTTATGTATATTACGCGTGTTCAGTCTCTTCAGTCACGTTTGATTTTTTGTGACCCCATGGACTGCAGCCTGCGAGGCTCCTCCGTCATGGGATTCTCCAGGCAAGAGTACCGGGGTGGGGTGGCATTCCCTTCCTCTGGGGATCTTCCCCACCCAGGGATCAAACCCGAGTCTCCCACATTGCAGGCAGTCTTCACTATCTGAACCACCAGAAAAACCCCACAGCTTCCCCATACATGTGTAAATATATGACCCTTCTGAATAATATTTCCCGGGGGACCTCCGTTCTCTGCCCCATGAAAATGGCATGTGTGTTCTGGCATCTTGTGAACTCCAGTACTCAAGTTTCTTTCTTTCCTCTCCAATCCCAAACCGGTTTTCAAAATCGTGGCTCTGTCATGAGCAAAGCTAGTTGCCACCTCACCACCAACCTTAATTTTCAGGATTTTAGGGCGTCATCTCTCACAGGTCTCCTTCACGATAAATGTAACTTCACTCTCTCTGGTTGAAACTGTTGACGAAAAGTTAGTCACAACCTTAAGTAAAGAGTTATTTTATTTGGTTGGAATGTTTAGGACTCGGAGCCCAGGAGACAGCCTCTCAGTAGCTCTGAGAAAACTGCTCCAAGGAGGCAGGAAGGGGAAGTACTACTCACTCAGTCGTATCTGACTCTGTGGGACCCCAAGAACTGTAGGCCACCAGGTTCCTCTGTCTGGGGGATTCTCCAGGCCAGAAGACTGGAGTGGGTCACCATGCCCTTCTCCAGGGGATCTTCCCAACCCAGGGAATGAACCCAGGTCTCCCGAATTGCAAGCAGATTCTGTACCCTATGAGCTACCAGGGAAGCCCAAGAACACTGGAGTGGGTTGCCATTTCCTTCTCCCTGGACTGTAGCCCAGCAGCCTCCTCTGTGCATGGGATTCTCCAGGCAAGAACACTGGAGTGGGTTGCCATTTCCTTCTCCAGGGGATCTTCCCCACCCAGGGATTGAACCCGGGTCTCCTGCATTGCAGGCAGACTCTTCACCAGCTTAGCCACCAGACAGGACTCACGGGAAGGGAAGTCAGGCTATATACAAGTCTGCTACAAAGGGAGCAGGCAGTCCAAACATCCAAGATCAAGTATCAGGTTAAGGAATTGAGCATTCTATGAATGGGATGGGGCAAGCCTCTGGGATACTGCATTCATATGCACCTCAGCTCAGTTCAATTCAGTTCAGTCGCTCAGTCATGTCCGACTCTTTGTGACCCCATGGACTGCAGCACGCCAGGCCTCCCTGTCCATCACCAACTCCCGGAGTTTACTCAAACTCATCTCCATGGAGTCGGTGATGCCATCCAATCATCTCACCCTCTGTCGTCCCCTTCTCCTCCTGCCTTCAATCTTTCCCAGCATCAGGGGCTTTTCCAATGAGTCAGTTCTTTGCATCAGGCGGCCAAAGGATTGGAGTCTCAGCTTCAAGCATCAGTCCTTCCAGTGAATATTCAGGACTGATTTCCTTTAGGATGGGCTAGACGGATCTCCTTGTAGTCCAAGGGACTCTCAAGAGTCTTCTCCAACACCACAGTTCTAAAGCATCTTGGTTATCTGGGGCCAAATCCCGTTCCTTGTTCCCCTTGCTAAGTCCCTCTTGAACCTCCCTGCCACCTCCCATCTGGTCAGACCCCTCTAGGTTGTCACGGAGCACCAGGCTGGGCTCCCTGTGCTACACAGCAAATTCCCACTGAAAGATCAAGTCGCTCAGGCGTGTCCGACTCCTTGCGACCCCACGGACTGTAGCCCGCCAGGCTCCTCTGCCCATGGGATTCTCTAGGCGAGAAGACTGGAGTGGGTTGGCGTTCCCTGCTCCGGGGATCTTCCCCACCCAGGGATGGAACCGGAGTCTCTTATGTCTCCGGCAGGTTCTTTACCCACTAGCGCCACGTAGGAAGCTGCTAGCTCACCCGAAGGAGTGGCAGAGATGGCAGATGACTGCTTCTTCCATCTCACCCTCCCCCAGCTCATCAGCAATCACCTTGGGGAGGGCGGGGGTGGGGGACAGCACTCGTTTGGCCCCAGGTATTGTTTGCCGTTTGGGGAGCCCTCATTCACGTTTGGAGGCCAGGAATCGCTCATGGCTGTGACATTTCTTGCTCACCGATACAGCAGGAAAGAGTTTCATTTCATTGGACTTCCCTGATGACTCAGCTGGTGAAGAATCTGCCTGCAAGGCGGGAGATTCGGGTTTGATCCCTGGGTCAGGAAGATCCCCTGGAGAAGAGAGAATGGAAACCCACTCCAGCCTTCTTGCCGGGAGAATCCCGTGGACAGAGGAGCCTGGCGGGCTACAGTCCGTGGGGTCTGCAAGAGTTGGACACGAATGAGCAACTGACTCTTCATTTTCATTTAACCACCAAACCTCCGAGGGAAAGTTACTGTGATGGTCTGTGGCGCTGGCCTGAATCACGCGTGAAGGGAGAGTTCTAGCCACAGACGCCTTCCTCCAAGGTCTGGGGACTGTTTCTAGTTAGTCACATCTTCCTCACGTCCTTCAGGAGTTGTCAAGCTTCCTCTTTGTACCCATTAAGTACCGATGACCAGTGACAACAATCTTTCTCAGAAAAGGATTAATAAATGTTCTTGATGTCCCTCCTGGAAGTTAAGATAAACTACAGAACCACAGTTTCTGAGCAAGATCCGAAGAGACTGCTGCTAAGTCGCTTCAGTCGTGTCCAACTCTGTGTGACCCCACAGACGGCAGCCCACCAGCCTCCCCCGTCCCTGAGATTCCCCAGGCAAGAACACTGGAGTGGGTTGCCATGTCCTTCTTCAATGCATCAAAGTGAAAAGTGAAAGCGAAGTCGCTCAGTCGTGTCCGACCTTCAGCGACCCCATGGACTGCAGCCCACCAGGCTCCTCCGTCCATGGGATTTTCCAGGCAAGAGTACTGGAGTGGGGTGCCATTGCCTTCTCTAATCCATCACTATTTAAAAATATTAAAAAAGCAGGTTTCCAAGCCTTTCCATCTGTGTCTCCTGTGAAATCTTGTATCCTCAGAATCAGATAATCTGCACAATAGAAAATTTACTGTAAAGCCTTTGCTAATCCAGATAAAACTTTTTGGATATTTCCCTACGTTTTGGGTGGGTGAGTCATCTTGTTATACAATGAAGATCAGGGACTGTTACAAAATGCAGGTGACTATAATACTTCATGGGCTTTCCTGGTGGCTCACACAGTAAAGAATCTGCCTGCAATGTGGGAGACCTGGGTTCAGTCCCTGGCTTGGGAAAATCTCCTGGAGAAGGCAATGGGAACCCATGCCAGTATTCTTGCTTGGAGAATCCCATGGACGGAGGGAGCCAGGTGGACTGCAGTCCTTGCCAAGTTGCTTCAGTTGTGTCTGACTCTTTGCGACCCCATGGACTGCAGCCCGCCAGGCTCCTCTGTCCATGGGATTCTCCAGGCAAGAATACTGGAGTGGGGTGCCATTGCCTCCTCTAGGGGGTCTTTCCAAGGCAGGGACTGAACCCAGGTCACTGCAGGCAGATTCTTTACCATTTGAGCCACCAGGGAAGCTCACTCAGTCTCAGGGCTGCAGTTAATGGGCCTGCCAAGTGTCGGACAGGACTGAGCAACTTAGCATGCAGGCAATCCTAAAAGAAGTGTCCAGCTGCACTCCCAGACCTCCCTTGGTCTTTTTCCTCTCTTCAACACTGCCTACCTCTGTTACGGCATTGAACTGACACCTCACCCTTTGTAGAGGTGGCTGTAATTCCTTCTTGACTACAAAGCTCAGTAACTCCCTGCCCCCCATCACAACTTCACGTTCATCACAAAGGTGGTTATGACTGTATAATGCCTTGCTTACAAGGCTTTTTTCCCCCTCTCTCTTTTGCTTTTCAAGAAATACGCTGTGGTTGCTGAACAATTTTTATGAACCTTGCAGATGAAATCTGCTTTGTTTTCAAGGTGTGATGAGACCTGCCCAGGATATTTATAGCAACAGGTAGGTACGTGATCACTCCCCTGAACCAGAGAGCAAGGGTCAGATCCACCCTGCAACCCAGACTTTAGTTCTCAAAGCGTCTGTTAACAGTTTTCGTCCTGGGATATCATTGTTGCAGGGAGAAAGCCAACTCTGACTCCATGTTGGAAACTTGTTTGTCTGACTTGCTTTAATTATTATAATCATACTCAGCAGCTTGCCTGGAGGATTTCTGCCCCTCTGCTGGACTGAAAACTAAAGTGCCTTTGTTCAGCTCAGGGAGACATGGTTTGTCTCTGCCCACGCGTGAATAGATGAGATTCAGTTCAGCTCAGCACAGTCGCTCAGTCGTGTCCGATTCTT
>SJYQ01000297.1:0-51913 GCA_006410935.1 Redunca redunca
GATGAGTGCAATTGTGCGGTAGTTTGAGCATTCTTTGGCATTGCCTTTCTTTGGGATTCGAATGAACACTGACCTTTTCCAGTCTCGTGGCCATTGCTGAGTTTTCCAAATTTGCTGGCATATGGAGTGCACCACTTTCACAGCATCATCTTTCAGGATTTGAGATAGCTCAACTGGAATCCCATCACCTCCACTAGCTTTGTTCATAGTGATGCTTTCTAAGGCCCACTTGACTTCACATTCCAGGATGTCTGGCTCTAGATGAGTGATCACACCATTGTGATTATCTGGGTCCTGA
This sequence comes from Redunca redunca, assembly GCA_006410935.1. Lineage (NCBI taxonomy): Eukaryota > Metazoa > Chordata > Mammalia > Artiodactyla > Bovidae > Redunca > Redunca redunca. The sequence goes on from SJYQ01000297.1 coordinate 299, forward strand.
AGATCCTTTTTGTACAGTTCTGTGTATTCTTGCCATCTCTTCTTAATATCTTCTGCTTCTGTTAGGTCCATACCATTTCTGTCCTTTATCGAGCCCATCTTTGCATGAAATGTTCCCTTGGTATCTTTAATTTTCTTGAAGAGATCTAGTCTTTCCCATTCTTTTCTTTTCCTCTATTTCTTTGATTGATTGCTGTAGAAGGCTTTCTTATCTCTTCTTGCTATTCTTTGGAACTCTGCATTCAGATGCTTATATCTTTCCTTTTCTCCTTTGCTTTTCGCTTCTCTTCTTTTCACAGCTATTTGTAAGGCCTCCCCAGACAGCCATTTTGCTTTTTTGCATTTCTTTTCCATGGGGATGGTCTTGATCCCTGTCTCCTGTATAATGTCACATACCTCCATCCATAGTTCATCAGGCACTCATTATATTCATTATGATGAAGTGATTTTCCTCCAGTTCAAGGATGTTTCATCATCAGAATCTTCAGGAATATCGTTAACATATTGAGAGGTTAAATGAGAAAAACTAGAAGCATGAAGGAAAAACACATAAGGATATAATGGAATACAAAACTGTCATGATTGAGGCTGTAATGGAAACAATGAGACACCCCTGTTTGATTCAGACAGATCTAGTCTGACAAGTCACATCATTTGTTTTCTGTGTATGTGTTCATGTGTATGTTTTCTGTGTATTGTGTCCGACTCTTTGCAACCCCATGGACTGTACCCCACCAGGATCCTCTCTGTCCATGGAATTCTCCAGGCAAGAATACTGGAGTTGGGTTGTCATTTCCTATTTCTAGGGGATTTTCTTGACCAAGGATCAAACTCACATATCTTGTATCTCCTGCACTGGCAGGCAGATTTTTTACCACTGTGCCACCTGGGAAGCACTATGTCATTTGGTTTACTCGAGTTTAAAAAAATAAAAATTGTCTCCTTTCATTCCTGTTCCTGGCAAAAGAAGCACCAAAACTGGTGGACTTTAGCTACCTGGACATTTCTTTCTTGCAAATATATACCCCGTCTTTGTTATCTTTCCACCAACTCATTTGGAGAAGTACTATGAAGAAATGAGGATGTCATTTTTTGCCCTCTTATAGGAAAAATCAGTTTGTCCTTAGATGTTTCATTAAATAAAATGTGCTCTGATTCCCATACTTCTTTCTGGGAAGGTGGGTCTTAATTCCACATCCTATGCTGACGCATAAAGTGTCCAGTACAGAGAATGAAACAACCTTGGTCCTGCACACACAACAGTGCCGTGGTGAAGTTAGTGCGCCTGGGAGCAGACAGCCTGCCTCTGAATCTCTGTTCTAGTAATTATTAAAATGCCACCCTGCTGGTAAGTCACCCTGCTCCTCCAAGCACCAGTTTTTTTTTCTTTTTTTTCATTTAAAAATCAAGGATAATAATAATACACACACACACACACACACACACTAGAAAAGTGACTGGCATAGAGTAAGAGTTCAGTATATATTGACACTTCTTATAGTAAAATATATATAGTAGAGAAATATCTCAGTTATTGATAGATTGCTTTTATTTTAGGTCATTTTACAAACAGGTCTTCCATAAGGTCCAGCTGTATAGTAAATAGTTCCTCTTTTAGAGTCCCAAGAGCTCTACTCTAGAATTAATGCAAATTCCCTCCTTTTCAGTTGGTTTGATGAGGCTTGAATATCTGCAACAATGCTCTGGTGGGAAAGCTGGGCCACAGGCTGCACAGATGTGTTTTAAGCCAGCTGGCGCCCAAGCAGGTCTTGCATATGAAGTCAAGCCAATCTGCATAAATCACATTGTAAACTAATTCCAAGGGGATTGTTTCATTATGTGTAAAGGAGTACTCATGGAACACACTCTTAGCATTTAATAATAATAATAATAAAACAATTAGAAATTGTACCAATGAGACTGGGCTCTTTCACAAATTCCATGTGATTTTGGCTCAAATAATGAAAAGAGCTGGAGATTAAACTAATTCTTTTATCTCCTGGGCTACATAATCAGGAATATATTATCTATGGAATATAAGAACAGCCATCTGTTCACAATTTAAAAATGTATGATATCATTACAAAAATATGATGTCATTAATTCACTGTTTTTGAAATATGAGGAACAAACCAATGAAAGATAAGATATTCGAGTGGCATTTCAGAACTATTTATGATATGTGGATCTAAATTTCTGTATGTGCAGATATATTTGGCAATGATTTTATCCCAATTAAGCTGATGATGGCTACTGTTCAATTGTCTGAGTGATTCCTTTTTATATAGTGTTTCTTCCCCTGACCATTTTAAACTTGTCTTAGTATTTTAATGTAGCTTTTATAAGAATGTAAGTTTGGAAAGCCCTTAGTTATAGAGAAGAAAACTGTTACCATAATACTTGTTTTCGTAAGGCCCAGGCATGATCATGACAAAAAGAATCACATGGTACCTCTTTACTTTTATATACTGGCTGTTCATTATTTATTAAAAAAAATAACAAAAGCATAATGAGTTGGCATGATCTTTTAGGCATTCGATTCAGACATATATAAACAAAACAAAACAAAAAACTGTTGTTACCCTAAAGGAACCTAGCGACTAGTAAGATCTGTCTTATGAAGTCAGTGACATGACTGAGTGAAGAGGGCAAAGGTAATCCAGTAGTTTTAAGGAACTAAATAAATGATAATTGTTTGAAAAGTCCATATTTTAAATTTATGGATAAATGAAAGGTTATTATTTTCATTAGTTTGTGCCTGAATATCTCTCTCTCTACTCAAATAAACTTTAGGGACTTAAATCTTCCAAGTCTGCAGCTCACAAAACAGGAATATAATCATATGACTCTTGCCTATTAAAACTTAATGAGTGATTCTCAGGGTTCTATTTACATGACTTTTCCCTTAATTATACCCTTACCAACCCTAGAGAGAATTTTGGGTTATGAGTCTAAAGTACTTTCTAATCTTCATAGAAAGGATTTATGAGATTTATCTAGCAAATTTAGAAACTACAATAACAAAGTTCGTACTACATTACCATTCAAGAGTGCCATCTGGCCCCTAGTAGAGCTGGTGGTTATGGAAACTGTGTAGTGTTTAACACCAAGCAAGAAACTCAAAGGTAAAGACAATGAAAAGAACAACATAAAATGATACTTCTCTTTGTTTTCAAAATGTGAAAAATATTCCACATGCCTTCTATTTCACTGTTGTATCTTAATGGGCCTCAACTTTCAGTTTATTTTTTTGTGCTCCAAAATCACTGCATATGGTGACTGTAGCCATGAAATTAAAAGACGCTTAATCCTTGGAAGAAAAGTTATCACCAACCTAGATAGTATATTCAAAAGCAGAGATATTACTTTGCCGACTAAAGTCCATCTAGTCAAGGCTATGGTTTTCCCTGTGGTCATGTATGGATGTGAGAGTTGGACTGTGAAGGCTGAGCACCGAAGAATTGATGCTTTTGAACTGTGGTGTTGGAGAAGACTCTTGAGAGTCCCTTGGACTGCAAGGAGATCCAACCAGTCCATTCTGAAGGAGATTAACCCTGGGATTTCTTTGGAAGGAATTATGCTAAAGCTGAAGCTCCAGTACTTTGGCCACCTCATGTGAAGTGTTGACTCACTGGAAAAGACTCTGATGCTGGGAGGGATTGGGGGCAGGAGGAGAAGGGGATGACAGAGGATGAGATGGCTGGATGGCATCACTGACTCGATGGACGTGAGTCTGAGTGAACTCCGGGAGATGGTGATGGACGTGAATCTGAGTGAACTCTGGGAGATGGTGATGGACAGGGAGGCCTGGCGTGCTGCAATTCATGAGGTCGAACAGTCAGACATGACTGAAGTGACTTAGCAGCAACAGCAGCAGCCACAAATGGGTGACTTTGAAATAAACTTCAATGATAGACTTCACTCCTAATGTCCTGATGCAGGCTGAGTTATAGGATTATTCATCTTTGAAAGTTACAAACGTCCAAGGTAAGAAGATTCTCCATGCCCTGAAAGCTTAGGAATCTATCCCTTAGTAAGTAGAGTGAAAGTGAGGAAGAGAATAAGGCTCAGAATATGTGATATTGAGGCAGAGACTTTATACAAACTGAATATTATTTTGTTGGGTGCTATATGGTCAGGGCACTCAAGATGGCTGTTCTTTTGCTCTCTGTACATCTCCTGACTGACTGGTACCTGTTTCACCTACACCCTACTCACATGACTGACTGACCTTCCTACAGACTTACCCTTGGAACAAGCTAGTGATTGTTACCACTAGCTTTTCAAAGGGGTTGTAAGTTGTGTGCCCTTCTGCAGGTTTTCCTGGTAACTGATGAGCCTACCTCATGCCAATTCCTCCTAAAACAAGTAACCCTCCCCCTACCCTGCCATGCAAATGGTGGGTGTCACTCTAGGACCTTGCTTCTGACAGGTAGGCTCCCCCATCCATTATGTTTCTGTCACTGACTCAAGATTCTTTCTTTGATCTTGAAGCTGGGAAAGTAAAGGCCTTGCAGGCCTGCATGGTGCAACTCAATAGGTACATTTAAAAAATAATTTAATAGTCCTATTTTGTAGTTATTCATTGATTTTATAGATAGTTTTTAGTTCAGTCCTAAACTCCAGGAGTTGGTGATGGACAGGGAGGCCTGGCATGCTGCAGTTCATGGGGTTGCGAAGAGTCAGACATGACTGAGCCATTGAACTGAACTGAACTGCTCTACTTACTCATAACCATGCCTTCTTCTCAGAGGTGTTTCCCAAAGCTCTCCTAAGAATGGGGCATTGAACCATCACATGTGATCACAGGACTGCCCAGTCCCTCTGTGACTCCATCCCTGGCACACAATGACTAGAAGAAGGTTGTCACAGTCACTTACTACTCATTAAAAAACAAAACAAAACAAAACAACCCTTTCTTATTTTCTGTGACATGGGTTAAGGGATAGCAGCAGTCCTCTGAACTCACACATACAGGCCCATTCAACCACAGGATCAGCTGTGCTAGAGGGTCGAAATTGACCTCACTCACATTTAGCAACTGGGACCAGCTGTTGGCTGGGGAATGGGGTTAGCTAGGATGCCTATTCTCTTTTTCTGTTCAGTCTTTAAGCTTGGGGTCTTCATGCATTGGTTTTTTAAGGTCAGTGTTACAACAGGACACAATTAAAAGCTATAAAACCTCTTGAGATCTGGGTGTAACTCACTCACTGTCACTTCTGCCATAATTGGTCAGTCAAAGGAAGTCATAAAGTAATCCTAGGTCCAAGGGGTGTATAAACAGATTCTGCCTCTTGTTGAAAGGAGTGATGGAGTCACACTGCAAAGGAACATAGACCCATTGGTTGCAGCCACCTTTGAAAAAAAGTCTACTGCATGAGGTGGGCACCTCACCCAAGATACTCCTTAACCCAGCACTCAGATTCTATTCTAATTCATACAAAGGAGTGAATTAACTCTGCCTCTCTGTTGAAACTCAGATGGTATTGGTAGTATCCACCCAGTTAGCACTTTGAGGACAGCAGAACAATACTGGGTTATCAGCTTGAAAAAAAATTTGGTTCAAAGGACAAAGCTGAGACACATGGAGGAATTCATGGCATCTCAGTCCCTGATCCTGGCTCTCCCTGAGGCTTCTCAGAGGTGCCTCGAGATACTTTTTGTCCATAGGATACCTTCCCTTCTTGGTGAACTTAATTTGGATAGGATTCTGTCACTTGTCCCTAAAAAATAGTCTTAAATGCACACAGATATACAGATATATACATACATATACATATCCATGTATATACATAAGCAGATACATATGTATGTCTGTGAGTATATATATGTATGTGCATGTGTGCATGCTCGGTCATTCTGTCGTGTTGGACTGTGCAGCCCCGTGGACTGTAGACCACCAGACTTATTTGGTGTTTTTAGGCAAGAATACTGGAGTGAATTTAGGCAAGAATTCTGGATGTTTTTAGGCAAGAATACAGAAGTGGTTGTCATTTCCTCCTCCAGGGGATCATCCTGACCCAGGAATCGAACCCGCAACTCCTGTGTCTCTTGCATTGGCAGGCAGATTCTTTACCACTGAGTCACATGGGAAATCCCTATATATGTGTATATATTCATATGGCTTTCAGTTTATGATATAGTGCTCTTCACTCCAGTTTTTCCAGTTCTCATGGCTGTTTCCACATTACTGGATGCCTTTTAAAATGTTGTTCCAATTTATTTTCTGGAGGTAAGTGCACTTGGAAGGCTTATAGGAAAAAAAAAAATGTGTAAGTAAGCAAACGCTAAACATACCTAAACCCACAGTGAGATAAAGTTCCTAAAATAGTACTTTACTGTGTGACAGATCAACTAAAAAGTCTACATTTAAGTCTTTGAACATTTTCAAAAAATTCATTCTGGCATTACCAATGGCCTAAGATGAGTCTAGCATAGTGCTATGCATTAGGTACATGAAAATGACCAAATATCCCAGGTCATCATGATGCTTATAACTCAGGCAGAGAGCATATAAGCACATATATGTCATGTTTAAGCACCAAAAAATTAATTGCCAAAACAGGTATGCAGCCAGTTGATAGTGGGTCCATAACATCTACTTTCTACTTCCTCTACCTTTTGAGAATATTAGCTGAACACATGGGCAATCAGCCAAAGACTATATTCCCTAGCCCCCTTTGCCATTATATAATCTAGTAAGTAGGTTCTGAACAATGGGAAATGAGTGGCTGTGATGTGTACCCTTGAGACTATGTTCTCCTGCTCACTGTACCTCTTTCTGAAGTAAACTCACTGAGAGAAAGCAGAGCAGCTACCTCGGATCAAGAAGTAAAAACCACTCACTGAGAACAGCAGAGCTGTCCACTAGACGTTGACCACTCACTCACCTCTGAACTGTTATCTTGTTATTTAGGGCATTGCACTTTGTACCTTTTTATTACAGCATCGTTGAGTCAACAGACATGAGTTTGAGTAAACTCCAAGTGTAGTGAAGGTCAGGGAACCTGGGATGCTGCAGTCCATTAGGTCGCAGAGAGTGAGATATGACTGACTGAACAACAATAGCATATATACTAACTACAGTTGTCCCCTGGTATCCACACAGGATTGCTTCCAGGATCCACTGCAGAAACCAAAATCCACAGATGTTCCAGTCCCATAGTTGGCCTTTCATATTCATATCCATGGCTCTACGTCTGCAGATTCAACCAACTATGAAGATGTAGTACTGCAGTGTTTATTTAAAAAAAAAAAAACCCATGTGTAAATGGAGCCGCCAGTTCAAAACTACGCTATTCGAGAGTCATCTGTACTTTGACATGTGAGAAGTGCTAGCTGAGGAAATGCAGACATTTGAGGGATTGAATCTTTAAGGAAAGGGGTTTAGGCCATGAGGCTACCTGGTGAATGTAGTTTCTTTAACATCAAACTGATTAAGGTCACTATCTTTTCCCTTTGTATCCCCAGGGCTTAGATCTGTGGCTGAAATTCTGTACGTAATTTATAAACATTAGTGAAAGGAAAGAAGAAAGAAAAAGAGGGAGGGAAGGAATACAGACAGAAGAAAAGATGGACAGAAAGCAATTTCAGGATCTCATAGTATAGCAAGTTTTCTCTTCCCTCATCCCCATTCCCACCACTTGATAATATTATTATTATTATTACTAGCAACACTGGCAAAAGCTCATTATAATATAAAATACAGGAAATTGATATATGTTCTAAAGTAGGATTCTGATAAGAATCCTAACACTAATACATAATTTATGTTAAAAAGGCTAAGGTAATTCTGTTTGAAAGAGCACAATATAGCATACAGTTAAGACAATGACTTCCAAAATACACGATACTTTTATGCTCTAAGTATCTACTATCAGCTTAATAAACTCTGACTTTACAAGAAATAAGTTTACGGAATAGGATTAGTTTTTAAAATAAGTACAATCTCACACTCCTTGGTATTTACCCAAAGGAGCTGAAAATGTGTCCACACAGAAACCTGAACAAGGATGTTTATAACAGCTTTATTCATAAGTGCTAAAAGTTGAAAGTAACCAAGGAATCCTACAGTAGGCAAATGGGCAAATAAACTGTGGTACAAGTCATGGAAAAACATGGAGGAATTTTAAATTCATATTTAAGTAAAAGAAGACAGTCTGAAAAGGCTGCATACTGTATGATTCCAACTACATGAAAAGGCAAAACTATGAAGACCATACAAATATCAGTGGTTATTGGGAGGAGAGAAAAGATATGTATAGGTGAAGCACAGAGAATTTGTAGGATAGCAAAATAATCTATATGATATCATAATGAAGAATATGTATCATCACACATTTGTCCAAAACCACAGGTTGTATAACACCAAGAGTGAATCTTAACATAACCTATGAACTTTGGGTGATTACAATGTGCCAGTATAGGTTCACGCTTGGCCAGAAATGTCCCCTACTGCTGAGTGATGCTGACAATGAGGAGGGTACATGTGTAAGGGCAGGAGCCATGAGAAATCTCTACCTCCCTCTCCATTCTGCTGTAAACCTAAAACTGCTCTAAAAAACTAAATTCTTATAAAAAGTAAGTACAATCTACACCACATATTTTCCCACCTTAATTCACCACAGATTAGGTAGTTTGGTTTGGAAAACAGAACACCCTTGTCTTACAATGATGAGAAGTAGGTTGTGATTAGAAGTTTCATGGGGTTAGTAGCCATTCAGCTCAATCTGGATTCTTACTCCTCCTCTGCCACTAACTAATGTTTAACTTGGTCACTCTCTTAAACTCTGAGCAATAGTTTCTTCATCTAAAAATTAACAAGGTAGATTATGTACAAGTTAGGGCTATGTTTCATTTAGAGTTAGAATGAGGTTGAAACCAGAAACTACAGATGTCTAGTTATCAAAACTCTGGCTGTTTATTTAAGCTCTCCAAGCCACTCTCAACTATAAAAAGAGGGAAACATTGTTTAACTCACCCAGTTGTATAGCAAAGAGCAAATATGTCTCTCTTGGTATTTATAACTGGAATAAGTAATGTTTTTTGAAGTATAATTGATTTATAAAGTGCTAATTTCTGATGTATAGCAAAGTGATTCAGATACACATATAAACACATCCTTTTTCACATTCTTTTACATTATGGCTTTTATCAAAGGATATTAAATATAGTTCCCTGTGCTCTACAATAAGACCTTGTTGTTTATCCATTCTATACATACCAGTTTGCATCTGCTGCTGCTGCTAAGTCACTTCAGTCATGTCTGACTCTGTGCGATCCCATAAACAGCAGCCCACCAGGCTCCCCCCTCCCTGGGATTCTCCAGGCAAGCATCTACTAACCCCCAAATCCTACTCCATTCCTCCCCCAACCCTCTTTTCTTTGGCAACCACAAGTCTGTTCTCTGTCTATTTCTGTTTCATTGATAAGATCATTTGTGTCATATTTTAGATTCCACGCATAAGTGGTATTGTATGATGTTTGTCTTTCTCTTTCTTATTAATTTCACTTAGTATGATAATCTCTAGTTCCATCCATGTTGCTGTAAATGGCATTGTTTTATTATTAATTTTTTTAATGGCTGAGTAGTATTCAACTGCAGGCTTCCTTGTTGGCCCAGAAGGTAAAGAATCTGCCTGCAATGTGAGAAACCTGGGTTAAATCCCTGGGTTGGGAAGATCCCCTGGAGGAGGACATGACAACCCACTCCAGTCTTCTTGCCTGGAGAAGCCCCATGGACAGAGGAGCCAGGTGAGCTACAGTGAGTGCATGGGGTCTCAAAGATTTGGATACAACTGAACGACTAAGCACATGGCACAGTGTTTGACTGTATATATGTGTACCACATTTTCTTTATTTGGAATAAGAAATGTTTTACCTTTTTGTTCTCTATATCAATATAAAAACATATTGCTCATAGTTTTTAGATGCTAAGTATTTATTTGCCTTAATAATATGTAGCAATTTTATGCATAATGAATATGCCTTACTGCACACAGATAGTGTTTTGATGAATGCCTGGTCCATCTTCAGTGTTATCCTTTACTTACAGGAATTTCCTATAAGCTTTAGGGAGCTTATAAAGACTATCTTTCCTTGTATGTGTCAACTGTCTATATATATATTTTTCAGAATGATACACTTCTAACACTTTTGGTGTTGGCCTTTTTGTTCTATTTCTTTTTCTGCAGTTTAGAGGCCATTAACCAAATACATACTAACATATCATCAGGTACTGAGAAGAGGAACCTGCTCTCCTCTGACAAATCTTAGACTGTAGGTGGGGTTTCTCAAACTCAGCAGCATTGGCATTTTGGACCAGATCATTCTTTGATGTAAAGGGCTGTACAATGCAAGTCTGACAACATCCTTGATCTCTACCCACTAGATGCTGTAGCACGCCTCTCTAGATGTGACAACCAAAAATGTCTCCATACATTGTTAAATGTCCCTTGGGAGGAAAGGGCAAAACCATCCACTATTGTAGATCTATTCTGTCCAACAGAGAAACTATTCAAAATTAACTTCAATCACTTATCTGTGGAATCTGAAAAATGATTCAAACATTTAGTGCCTCAATCACACTAGTCACACTAGTCACACTTTAGGTACTCAATGGCCACATGTGGTCAGCACAGATGTAAAATGTTTCCATCACTGCAAAACTGCTTAAAATAAAAAAAAACTATGACAAATAGCAAAGAAATAATAATAATGGCACCATTCCAGGATATCTTCCATTATGGAACTTCTAATTGTCCAGATCAATTCCAATTTAATCTGTCCTTTAAAAGCTTCCTCATCTCAAACATTAACAAGAATTTCTAAGGAGCTTATTCCTAGTAGTTCAAAATGTGACTAATCCTTAAGGATAATTGCAAATCATGTAATTATTAGATAGTCACAATGACAAAGCTGGGGTGTTAGTTAATCTCTACTAATAGCTAAATCAGAAAGAAGTGGGAAAAGAATCTTAAACAGGTATATAATCCAGCAATGTCTGAAGATTTGATCTCACTTGAGACCCTGTTGTTAATGCAACCACAGGATGAAAACATCAATTTAACTTACAGAGGGCTTCACTTTGACAAACCCTGAAGTGGCCTGCAGGGCCATCTAGCTTTGAGCATGTTGGCTCCTTAAGCATCTCAGACAGCTGGCCAAAGGGAAGTTTATTGATTAAAGGTAACTCCTTGTTTCAAGATCAAATATACCCTCAACCTGGTGAGGTAACACAAGAGCAGGTTGAACAATAAAGAGGACAATGACAAATAGAAGTCAAGATTATGGAGCGATTATTAAAGGAAGCATAGAAGATCCTATGAAAAACTTTAAGAACATTCACACAACCTGCCTCCAGCTTCACAAAACCCGAGCTCTTACTGGCTGCATGTGAGTGTGACTCTGAGAGATAGCATGGGTGTGTGTGTGTACAGATGCAGGTGTGTGCTGGGGAAAAGCACCTTTGTGTATAAAGCTTCATACTTAATAAATCTCTCAAAACACAACTAATATTCTCTCTCCTCCTTAATTCCCCAAATTGAAGAAATGATATGCTGGGTGCTCAGTCGCTCAGTCATGTCTGACTCTTTGCAACACCATGGATTGTAGTCAGCTAGGCGCCTCTGTTCATGGGATTTCCTAGGCAAGAATACTGGAGTGAGTTGCCATTTCCTCCTCCAGGGGAATCTTCCTGACCCAGGGATCGAACCTGTATCTCTTGGGTCTCCTGCATTGGCAGGTGGATTCTTTATGACCGTGCCACCTGGGAAGCCTAATACTTCCTTTCAAATTTGCCAATTTTAGGCATGTGATGCTATTGTGGCCTCACTGATTCAGAAAGTAGTTGCCGACCATAGACTATGTCCTTCTTTCAGACATAAGTTCCCAGTAACAAATTCATTTTTTAAAAGTTCCTATTAAATGTAACACACATATTGACCATTGAAAATCTACATAAATAAGAACATTCTCAGAATAATTATAATCCCAGAACAGCAGAAGGGCAAAAAATGACAAAGTAGGCTAGTAACAACACAAACAGAATAGAATATACACCATCAGAGTTATAAATTATAACTGGCTGGCTGCTCAAAAAGAGAAAGTACATCTAATGGAAATTCAGAAGTCTTTCTGGAGGTGACCTTTAAATTACATGTTGAGGATTAGGTAGGATTCTGCCATATTCCTGTGGGAAAAAATGCTATTTCCAACTAAAGCCAACCCTTAACACAGAAGAGACAGTGTGTGTTCTGAAGTGTGTAGTGTAGGCTGGGATGTGGGGACAGATCTCCCTGGACAGGTAGTCTGGGAGTTCAGTAATAGCTTTCAGCATCTCTCTCTTTTCTCCCTCTCTCTTCCCAAACAAAAAGACTCTTGCTCAATGTGCATATGGAATTTATATTTAACAAGTTCCCCAGGTGATTTTAATGTACTACTGAAGTTTGAAAACCATTTCGGGAAAAGAATATTTGAAAATAAGAAGTTAGGGAATGTTGTTAATTTGGATGGGTTTGGGAAAAAGCAACAGTGACTTTTGTCTCTGCAAATGTCTAACAAAGAGGGGAGATAATATTTTCTTCTGTAATTTTTAATGAAAATAAACATCATTTCAACCAATGATCAACAAATGTTTATTTAGACAAATATTGAATTCAGTAATTTTGCACGTATTATCAAAATCAGACTGCAAACACTACTGAGCCAGCATGCTGCAACTACTGTAGCCCCACACCTAAAGCCGGTGCTACATAACAAGAGAAGCCACTGAATGAGAAGCCTGTGTAATACAACTAGAGAGTAGCCCCTACTCTCTGCAGCTAGAGAAGGCCCTCACACAGCAATGAAGACCTAGTAGAGCCAAAAATAAATCAATACATAAAAAACACACTGTGTGCAGTATGTTTTTGAAGATGAAGTAAAAACTCACTGTCTTGCTGAAGAATGATGAAAGAAACAGATCTGTTCCTTAATTTCCTATTCTTTTCCCTACCCACTACCATAACCTCTAATTACTTCTACTATTTCTAAGACATAGGCCTACTGGATGGGGGATTTCCACGTGGCTCAGTGGTAAAAGAATCTGTCTGCTGATGCAAGAGATGCAGAAAACACAGTTTCGATCTCTGGGTCAGGAAAATCTCTTGGAGGAAGAAACGGCAGCCCCCTCCAGTATTCTTGCCTGGGAAATCCTATGGAGAGAGGAGCATGGCAGGTTATACTCCATGGGGTCACAAAGTGTTAGACACAACTGAGCCACTGAGCACGCACACACCTACTGGATACCAGAGATAAGTAAGAGGCCCTCCAGACAAAACTACCCTGTCATCTCCCCGGGTTTGGGGTGCATCTCTTCCTAGCTTGATGGATCACATGTAAGCCTTTCTATTATCACTTCAGCTTAGATAGACACTCTGATCATTTCACACTCTTACACATGGAAACACATGCTGGGACCAGATCTTTGTCCTAAAGCTCCAGGAGAAAGTTGCTTATGTCACCCACTTCTTTCTTTTTTTCTGGACCCTCTATGGTCTCAAAGCTCTCTGGCCTCTGGAGGCTTATTTTGTTGGTGGACCCTCAGACTTATCAAAGAATGCAAATTCTGTTTCTTACAAATGCAATTTTATGAAAGAAAAGTGAAAATGAAAGTCACTCAGTCATGTCTGACTCTCTATGACCCCATGGACTGTAGCCTGCAAGGCTCCTCTGTCCATGGGATTCCCCAGGCAAGAATACTGGAGTGGGTAGCCATTCTCTTCTTCAAGGGATCTTCCAAACACAGGACTTAAACCCAGGTCTCCCATATTGCAAGTGGATTCTTTACCATCTGATCAACAAGGGAAGCCCAATTCTATGAACTTTCATTTTAATATTCAATCCATCAGGGCTGTAAGCAACTACCCTAATCTTCATCATTTAACACAATAAAGTTTATTTCTCTCTGTAGCTACTCCAATGAGGGACAAATGTGGGGTTGGAAAGACCTCATTATTTAGGGACCCATACACTTGAATCCTTCTTCATGGTCCAACTCTCACATCCATACATGACTATTGGAAAAACCATAGCCTTGACTAGACGGACCTTAGTCGGCAAAGTAACGTCTCTGCTTTTGATTATGTTATCTAGGTTGTACCTATCTAGGTTGGTCATGGCTGCAATCACCATCTGCAGTGATTTTGGAGCCCCCCAAAAATAAAGTCTGACACTGTTTCCACTATTTCTCCATCTATTTCCCATGGAGTGACGGGACTGGATGCCATGATCTTAATTTTCTGAATGTTGAGCTTTAAGCCAACTTTTTCACTCTCCCCTTTTACTTTCAGCAAGAGGCTTTTTAGTTCCTCTTCACGTTCTGCCATAAGGGTGGTGTCATCTGCATATCTGAGGTTATAGATATGTCTCCTGGCAATCTTGATTCCAGCTTGTGTTTCTTCGGTGATGGACAGGGAGGCCTGGCGTGCTGCGATTCATGGGGTTGCAAAGAGTCGGACACGACTGAGAGACTGAACTGAGCTACACTTGAATCCTAAGGATCTCAGGGTCTTACACTGGTTTCTCCTCCTCATGTAACACATAGGATAGAAGGTGGTGGAGGATTGTATCAGTATTTCAGGGGATGGGACTGGAAATGTTATATATCACATCTGTCAACATTCTATCAGCAATATCCCAGTCACATACCCTCAGCCGCCTGCAGAGTAGGGTGGTAAATGTAGCTTACTTTTATGTCAGAAAGAAAATGAAAGATGCTGGGAGCCAGCGTGAGGAATCCCACCCGTGACAAGGTCATGTGGCAGATATCTGATGGGCAAGGTGAGTCAAATCTCAGGGCTTCCCCCTGGTATTTCCTGAGCATGTACCGCAAAAAACCAAAGTCTGCCAGCCTTTGTACTCTGCTTTTCCACTCTTCTGACACACTCTGGAAAAAGTCAACTCAGGGCTTTAGTCTTCTGCACTTGAAAGGGTGTTTCAATCCAAAAACCCCTCTGATGGCTTTCTAGCCTGCCTGCAGGACTCGTATAGCTGTGCACGTGATTGTTTGAGGCCTCCCAACTGACCGCGGGAGGCACAGGAAGCTTAAAACATCCTAGGAATGTAGGGGCTTCCGAGGAGTCAAAATCATTAGAACAGGACTGATTAAAGGTTTCATTTGTTGAGCCAATACTTGCTGCCAAATTTTCATATCTTTTATTTGTAGAGATAGTTGGTATATAGAAAAACAGGTAGTAGACCCGGTATTAGTGACATTAGATCTTTGAGTTAAGTACTTTCTTTGTTATAACCCACTGCACCTTTGTTCTACAGGAATGTAACTTTATTTAGTATTTTGAGGGTGACGCAGAGTAAAGAAAAAACACTTCTAGGGAAAAGGACTTTTCTGGTTGATAGACAATTATCCAGGAAGAGAGCCATAAAAATGTTAACAGGCCTCTTGGCCAGAAGATAATGTAAACCACCTGAGACCTTTTGTATACGGGAGGGTATGCAAAAAGAAAGCCTGGTCTCAATGAGGGTCAGGACTCCTGCCCCTGCATAACTCTGCATATTCCATTATTTCTTTATGTACAACTTGGAGTATATAAGCTGATTTTGAAAAATAAAGTTTTTGGAGTCTTGCACCGATGCTGGGCTTCCCCATGTGGTTCTTTTCTCCCCTTTTTCAGCTGAATTTTCATCTGGAGAAGGGAGGCTCACCACGTCTACTTACTTGCCCTGGCTGCTAAGATCCACACGAAAGGGAGTCTAAGGCGGGGCACCCTTCGATATTCAAGTGGGTGCCGGTGGCCTAACGTAGATGGTGCAAACCTCTTGTCTCGAGGTTTTATTGATTCTCCCCGTAAACCAAGTTATTCAGCCTCTTTTTCTACGCCTAAATTTCCTACTATACTATTTTTTCCTAATCTAATCTTATATTTCTAAATGAATAAGTTTTTCCTCACCAACGCCGTCCCCACTTCGAATCACCCTGGATCCACCCGGGCTGGACGCTGGCAAGTGGTGCCCGAACAGGGATCCACTGGTGCCCAGTGTGGAGTTTTTGGGATGGATAGGACCCCACTCAGGGATTAAATAGTTTGGTGGGCACAGTCTACTATAGTTATGTCATCAGTATTGATAGCTGCTAATTATCCACTTTAATTATACATCACTGTTACCTGCTTCATTATCAATTTATCTGTTGCAGGTTGTTTGAATAATGTTAGTAATACAAAACTTTTCAATAGCATTTTTGGCCTAAATTTTTCAATATTAGACTTAATGTTGTAATTCAAATAAGACTCTCCACACATTTATTGCAAATGTAAATACACTATATATTTTGATTATTTGAATGATACTTCATTAGTAATATCTTGCCTGCCAGTCTGTGCTACTGAATAACTGGAAACATAGGCTTGTGTGTCTGTGCTCAGTCACTCAAATCTGACTCTTTTTGACCCCACAGACTCTAGCCCACCAGTTTCCTCATCCATGGGATTTTCCCAGCAAGAATACTGGAATGGGCTGCCATTTCCTTCTCCAGGGGATCTCCCCCACCCAGGGATTGAACCCAGGTCTCCTGCACTGCAGGTGGATTCTTTAACACTGAGCCACCAAGGAATCCCAGGAAACACACAGCTAAAATAAGTGAAAACAAATTACTGGGTTAACTTTAAATTTAGAAGATAGTTTTTGATATGAAATATTTTGCTATGAAACACTTCTCAAGTGGTTCAGATGGTAAAGAATCCACCTGCAATGTAGAAGACCTGGGTTAGATCTCTGTGTCCAGAAGAACCCTTGGAGAAGGGAATGGCTACCCACTCCAGTATTCTTGCCTGGGAAATCCTATGGACAGAGGAGCCTGGCAGGCTACAGTCCATGGGGTAGCAAAGAGTTGGACATGACTGACTGACTAAAACACGTGCATGCGCGCGTGCACAAACACACACACTTTGCTAATTAAAGGTGATTCATAAATGTTGCTCTGTGTGTGTGTGTGTGTGTGTGTGTGTGCACGCGCGCGCACTAAGTTGTTTCAGCTGTGTCCAAACTCTGTGCAATCCTATGGACTGTAGCCCTCCAGGCTTCTCTGTCGATGGGATTCTCCAGGCAAGAATAGTGGACTGGGTTGCCATGCCCTCTCCTCCAGAGGATCATCCCAACCCAGGGATTGAACCTGTGTCTGTTGAGTCTCCTGCATTGGCAAGCAAGTTGCTTACCACTAGCACCACCTGGGAAGCCCATAAATGTTGCTAACCAATGTTTATTATAAATCATTCAACTAACTCTTTTTTTATACACTGCATTTTACTTTCTTCACTGGACAGTAGGAACTGGTAGCATCAGTGAAAATATTTTTTGTCCCTCCTATGTTGACCCACTAGGACAGTCACCTATCTGTGTAATTAACTGTGCAACCCGAAGGATGCCATTTTCCAGTATGTCTTTGGGCCATTTTACTATTTTTATTTTTAAGGGGACAGGGTATAGATAGTATGAGATTTTGCGTAAATATGAGCCCTAATGCATTCAAAGTATCACATAGCCAACAAAGTTTTGAAATATAACTTCTATCCACTTGATTACTTCATATTAAACAGTACAGGGGAAAAAAAGGCATCATATCTGAAAACCCATCCTCTAGTCTTGATCCTCCTCTAATGCACTGAAATGTAGTGCGTCTAATAAGCAATATCTAGGAGTCAGATTCCAGGTCTTTAGAATATCACAAAATAATGCAACCCTCAAGTTCCTTTTCAGATCAAAAACTGTATGACTCTATGACAGTGGCTGTACAATAATACAGAAGGATGGTACTAGATATTACATTTGATGGTGACTTTCACAAAAATGGAAAAATGATACTACTGTGCAGAGATGTTAAAAAGTATATAAGAAATAATAAGCAGTTTAGTACTTCTAATGCATAGCCTACTTTTTTACTTTGTAAAGCCTTTTGAAATAAAAGGAAAAGCTGGAAATATAAACAGACAATATTGATAGCCAAGGTGAAAAAAACATACAAGTAACAAATGCCAAAATAGTTATTTTCTGGATGAAAAGGCAATGGAGGAAAAGCTACACACAAAGAAGCTGGGGGTCAAAGTGTGCAATAAATTCAAATCAATTTCTGCAGTGTGAAAGAAAAATACTGGGGTCTGTGCAAGATGAAAATAAAGTTGAATTATTCAACAAAACACATACCAAACTTAGCAGCATCAGTCTTATTCTCTACCTGGAATAACTGGCTTGAGCTTATAACATTTTACTATAGAGAGATGTAAATTGAACATTATAAAAAATACAGACCAAAAATATTAGTGGCATAAATTTGATTAAGATGAAAAGAGAAAGGTAGAGCTGTTATCTAAATTGTCAATCAAAAAACTGTCAAGTAGAACTGTTTCTAAATGTCTGAACAATATGAAAAATTCCTAGAGCAAGACTCCCCAAAACTCAAAGTATTTGGTTAAAGTGCTAGTAAACTATTTGTTAATTCTAAAAGGTGTTTGTTCTAATCCTTGAAAGCATTTCTAAAATACCCTAATGTTTACCACTCTTAAAGTAGAATGTACTCATTTGTAATAAAAACAAACAACATAATATTGTATAGATATATGAGTTATGGCTAACTAAACTTCAGTAGATATAGACTTAAGATCATTATCATTATTAGAGATATAAGATCATCATCTTTATGTTATTATATGGATATAATATCATTATTATTAAATTTGTATAACTATATTTCAGGATTTATCTTTTTATTGAAAGCTGAGTATGGGGTAGAAAGGAGTAGAAAAATTTTGAATTATTTTAGTGGTTATTTTCATTTACTCAAGAGAGAACATTATAAATGAGGTATAAATACTAATTACAGGTGTTGATTTTTAACCAGGTCCTGCAATAAGTAGGTCAATTATCTATAAAATATTGCTAATACCTCTTTTAGCTTTATTGTTCAAGCTCCAGAACACTCTATGCAAGGGATATCTTATCCAGAACTGAAAACAAAACTAATAAAAAGCATGAAATCTATTTATCTTCCTCACATCACAATCCCCAAGCAATGCAATGATCTGTTTCCCAATGCTGAAATAAAAGAATTAAAAGGGAGTTCTCCAACAAAGCTGTATTTTTCTTTAAAATGTTTATACGTCAGGTTTTTGGTTTTTTTTTTTTTTTTCAGTGTTCTCCCTGGCACTTCCCTTGCCTTCACAATAAGAATATAAGCTCCTCTGGAATGTAATCAAGTCTTGGCTGACTAAACAAACTCCAACATAGGCAATTAACAAATTGAAGGGTATCTTACAAGAAGGGAGAAAATACTTGCAAACCATGTATCTGATAGCGTTTAATATCTAAAATATATAAGGAACTCATAAAATTCAATAGCAAAAAAAAAAATAATCCAATTAAAACTAGGCATACGTCCTAACCAGACATTTTTTCCAATGAAGACAAACAGACGGTCAATGAGTACTTGAAAAGATGCTCAACAATGCTCATTTATCAGGGAAATGCAAATCGAGACCACAATGAGATATTACCTCACATCTCTTAGGATGTCTATTATTAAAAGGGCCAGTGATAGCAAAGGTTGGAAAGGATAAATATGTGATGGAATATTATTCATCCTTTAGAAAGAAGGAAATCCTACCATTTGTGACAACATGGATGAACCCTGAGGGCATCCATGAAATAAAATAAGTCTAACAGATAAAGGCAAACATTGTATGTTTTCACTTATATGCGGTATCTAGAAAAGCTGAACTCATACAGAGAACAAATTAATGGTTCCCAGAAGCTGTGGGGTGGGGAAGATAAGGATATGCTGGTGAAAAGATACAATTTCCAATTATAAAAAGAATACATTCTGGGGATGTGATGTACAGAATGGTGACTATAGTTAAAACATTATATTTTTTATGTGACAGTTGCTAGGAAAGTAGATCTGAAATATTCTCACCATAACAATAACAACAGAATGCTAATTATATGAGGTGAAGTAGGTGTTAACCAACCCTATTGTGATAAATGTTTTACAATATATGGGTATCAAATCTTCACATTGTATACTTAAGCAATATTATATGCCAACTATGTCTCAGTAAAATTGGAAAAGTTATTTAAGCAAAATCCAACATACAGAGCTGTGCATACTTCATCTTAATTGTTCGTTAGATAAGAAATTAAGACCTGAGAGGAAGGTAAGCTTTCTCAGTGCCACACAGCTTGATTAATGATGAATCTATCTTTCTTCCCTTCTCTTGAAGAAAACAAGCAAATACATGGACATTCTCACAAGATTAATGTACCAAGAACAACCTCCTGTTACTCAGAGCTTTTGGCAAGGAAAGGAGACATTAGTTATAATTATTTCATTTATATTTTAAAAACCATCTACTGTTTCAACAGAAGCCCATAGAGAATTAAATTAATCTCTTCAGTTGTGATATTTAAGAAAATTACCAAAGCAGTAAGTTCATAAAGTCTACAACTGGATGTAAACCAATTAGTTTTTCTTTTTGCCTATATTAAAAAAAATCCCCCATATTCTAATGAATATAAATACATAATATTTCTAATCTTTCATCCCTTAAATATTCCCATAAGAAATTGCATCAGTCAACTAAATGCAATAATTATAAGGAGTTACAAACTGCAGCCCATTCAAATAGAGTGCACATTTTATGGGCTTTTTAAAAGGCGATATTACTAAGCATTTTTGTGCTTTAAAAAGGCAATCACACTTGAGCTCAAATTTTATTCCATCCATGAGAGCAAAAAGAATACAAAAAGAAATGGCATAAACACTGAAATACTTTATTTCAACAATGTGCACTGACTTACATAGCATCAATTATTTTTAGAAATTCAAACTGAGAGGCCAGATAGGCTTAATAGCGACAACAAATTTGTTGTTCTTTTTGGTTGTTAGAAGCATTTTTCAAAGGTAGGATTTCGAACAAATCAAGACAACAGTTCAGTATTTCTTTCTCATCCATATTAAAATGATATGAAATAAAATCTAAAACATGAATTAAATCAAAGATGGAAAAATTATCTAAATACTTACTTAGAATATATAGTAAGTCTCCTACACATGAACTTTCAAGTTGCAAACTTTGTATGTTCGCGTGTCCAATCATGTAAGTTAATTCACGAGTCTGGCATACACTGTCACATGAGAGCATCCTCTACACATGGTGTGCTTTTGTGTAGTTTACTGTACAGTACATATAGAGTACAGCAGTACAGTATCTTTATTTCAAGCCCAGGATGTCCAGAAGCATAAAAGCAGTGGTGATGTAGCTGGTACTGCTAAGAAGCTCCAAGCCGTAACAATGGAATCAAAAGTAAAAATAATTGAGAGAGTGGAAAGATGCAAAAAGATGGTAGACATGGCTCCTTCTTGTAACATGAATCGGCCAATCATCGACAACGACAAGATCATGGAACATGTGAAGTCTGCTGTGCCAATGATGTTGACAATAATAGTGAAGAAACCTGGAAATATGATGGAGAAACTTCTCAGTGTGAGGATGCAGGATCAGCATCAGTGTCAAGTCCCATTCAGCGTAATGCTGACTCAAGAGAAAGCAAAAAGGTTTTATGAAGACTTGAAGAAGAAGCATGGCAAAGAACCCAGAAAGCACATCTTTTAATGCCAGCTGCAGATGGTTTCATCCATTTAAGGGCACACTATTATGTGTGCCCACCTTCACAACATAAAAAATAAGTGGGAAATCAGCCAGTGCAGATATGTAGCCTCCAGGAAATTTCTCAAAATACATCAAGAAATTATCAATGAAGGTGCGTTATTTACCCAAGCAGGTTTTTAATGTGGATTATACAGGACTATAGTGGAGGAGGATGCCAGACTGAAATTACATAAGTAAGAAGGAAAATCTGATGCCAGGCTGTTAAGCACCAAAGGATAGCATAACTTTGTTGTTTGGCAGCAATGCTTCTGGTGATAAGAAGTTGAAGCACTCCTAGCTTACTATTCAGAGAACCCAAGCATCCTTAAAATTATAGCCAAGGGCTCTCTCCTTGTGTGAAGAGTAATCCCAAAGCCTGGGTTACACAGGCCATTTTCCTGGACTGGTTTTTCCACCATTTTATCATGGATGTAGAGAAGTATTTCAATCCTAAAGGAAATTAACCCTGAATATTTATTACAAGGACTGATGCTGAAGCAGAAACTTCAATACTTTGGTCACCTGATGTGAAGAGCCAACTCACTGGAAAGATTCTGATGCAGGAAAAAGATTGAGGGCAGGAGGAAAAGAAGGTGATAGAGCATAGGATGGTTGGATGGTATCATCAACTCAATGGACAAAAGCTTGAGCAAACTCTGGGAGACAGTGAAGGACAGGGAAGCCTGGCATGTTGCAGTCTGCTGCTGCTGCTGCTAAGTCACCTCAGTCGTGTCTGACTCTGTGCGACCCCATAGACGGCAGCCCACCAGGCTCCCCTGTCCCTGGGATTCTCCAGGCAAGAATACTGGAGTGGGTTGCCATTTCCTTCTCCAATGCATGAAAGTGAAAAGTGAAAGTGAAGTCGCTCAGTCGTGTCTGACTCTTAGCGACCCCATGGACTGCAGCCCACCAGGCTCCTCCATCCATGGGATTTTCCAGGCAAGAGTAATGGAGTGGGGTGCCACTGCCTTCTCCTATGGGACCACAAAATGTCTGACACAACTCAGTGACTAAAGAACAACAGAGAAATATTGCTTGAAGAAGGAGATCCAATTCAACATTATTTTGCTGCAAGACAATGCTTCAGGCCACTCCCCATTTATTGATGACTTTCCTCCCAAAGTCAAAGTAGTGAATCTGCCACTGAATACTATGTCACCCATCCAATCTATGGACCAGGGAGTTATAGCAAATTACAATAAATATCTATGTCTCACTTTTGGCCAGACATTAAAGGCAAGTGATGAATCAGGAGAAAACTTGTGACAATTTTGGAAGGACTATAACATCTACAGGGTTGAGAAAACCCCTGGAGAAGAGAAAGGCTATCCATTCTAGTATTCTTGCCTGCAGAATCCCATGGACAGAGAAGCCTGGCAGGCTATAGTCCACAGGAGCACAAAGAACCAGACATGACTGAGTAACTGATTCCCCCCTCAACTTTTTATAAAATCTATAAGGCCAAAAAACACTGACTTTGCTTTGCATGAGGTTACAGCTGTCACCATTAATGAGGCTTGGAAAAACATTTGTCCCCAGTTTGTTCATGATTTTTGTGAACTTGAGAAGGTGACTGAGGAGTCCAAGGAGGTCTTCAGTGACACAGTGATGCTCAATGAAAAGCTGAAGCTAGATCTGTAAGAGACTGACTTCACTGAATTCCTTGCTGTGCACCACAAGAAGCTTACTAATGAAAACCTAATGGAATTAGATGCCCAAAGAAAGGATAAAGAGAGACAAAAGCAAGAAGAAGTAACTGAAGAACTGAACAGATTCAAGGTGTAGGAAATTGCAAAGGGAGTGTCTTTATTTGAGGAGGCACTGTTCATTTTTGAGGCTCAGGACCCAAACGTAGAAATAGTACACAAAGGTTGCAGCAGGCATTCAGAATGCAATCCAGTACTATCATATTACCTATGATGAGAAAAAACAGAGCTACTACACAGAAATCGCTGGATTGTTTTTTCAAGAGGATAGATAGAATTGAATCCAGCAAGGAACCAGAACCTGTGCCACCAACATCAGGCATGAGTGAAACTGCAGCTGGCCCTCATCTCCTATTGATGATTACCCTTCATCTCTACTACCTTCCACCTCCTCTTCCTCCTCCAGTCAGTAACTTTTCTTGTCTGTTCACTCGAAGCCAGCCCCTGTCTGCCAGCTATTGTACTGTATTAATCTACTTTTCAAGGTATTGTACTATAAGTTTAAAAATAATGTCTTTTCTGTGTGTTTTTCTGTATTATTTGTATGAAAGTATTAAAAACCTATAACAATAAAATACTATATAACTGATTGTGTTAGTTCAGTATCTAGCTAACTTTGTTGGACTTATGAACAAACTGGACTTAAGAAAACTCAGAATGGAACTTGTTCATGTGTAGGGAATTTACTGTACAGTTTTTTGGCTTATCTTTTAGTTTCATTTTAAAAAATGCTTTTAAAAGCAATTGAATATTCACAAGTTCAATTTGAAAAGTGCTTCATGTTTTCTCAAATCATCTCTTGGTGTTTATTTAATTCTTAAAATTTTGTGGATTATATGTTATTGTTTAGTCACTAAATTGTGTCCAACTCTTTGCAACCCCATGGACTGTAGCACACCAGACTCTCCTATCCTTCACAACCTCCTAGAGTTTGCTCAAATCCATGTCCATCGAGTCAGTGATACCATCCAACCATTTTACCCTGTTTCCCCTTCTCTTGCACTCAATCTTTACCAGCATCAGAGTCTTCTCCAATGTGTCAGCTCTTTGCATTAGGTGGTCAAAGTATTGACCATAGCCTCCAGAAGGAAAACTATAATCACAGAAAACTAACCAAAATGATCACAGGGATCACAGCCTTCAATGAAGGTCTGAGCCATGCCATGCATGGCCACCCAAGATGGATGGGTCATGGTGGAGAGTTCTGACAAAACATGGTCCACTGGAGAAGGGAATGGCAAATCACTCCAGTATTCTTGCTCCAAGAATTCAGTGAGCAGTATGAAAAGCATTAGATGGAACTATATTATTATCTGACAAACAAGAATTCTGACACAAGATGTATGGTTGCACAAGATGGCTTTTGGCAGAACTAAACCTCAACTGTCCCCCAGAAGCACATATGGAAAACCACAAGGCCCCTCGTCTGGCAACTGTAACACCACAGTCTTCATTTGGTAGGTAGGTTAAGGGTCTTTCAAGTGATATCCAGCACCAAATGGCAACATATTCCCAAGGGAAAAGTTCACAAACACTGCATAACATGGAGGTTTAGGGAAAACAGTCTCATCTATATGTAATCATTTCATATTCAGAAAAAGTCATCATTAACTGTCACCCATGGTGATTAGTCTAACTTATCAACTTGGTCAGACTGTGGCACCTAGTTATTTAATCAAGCACTAATACAGGTGAAGCCATCATAGTATTTTGTAGATGTGTTGAAAATCTATTATTGGTTTATTTTAAGTAAAGAAGATTACCCTTGATAATGTGGGTGGGTCTCATCCAATTGATTGGAAGGCCTTAAAAGCAAAACCAGAGAACTGCCCTAAGGAAGTAGAAGAAATTCTGCCTCAAGACTGAAGCACTGACTCCTGTCTGTTTCCAGTCCGCCAGCAACACCCTCACTTGCAGACCTCTAGAATCACACGAACCAATTCCTTAAAATAAATCTTCTAATATATGTATATGTGTATATATATATATATATACACACAGCCTACTGGTTCTGTTTCTCTGGAGAACCTGACTTATAAATCTTTTCTTGGCTTTTAGGCTCCTCCCCTATAAAATATGTATTTTTTTCTACCTTGTTCTTTATGGAGGGATTAGAAAAGGCCTTTCTGAATAAGTGTTTTAAATTAGCATTTATATAATGCTTACTATGTGTCAGTCATTTTAGTTTAAAAAGGCAGAAAAATGGGGTTGTTGGAAGGCATCTACAGTTAGCTAAGAGTTTCTGTTTGTTTTAACCTATCACACATTTGCATGTTGCCTGAATTATTTCAGTAGAAAAGAAAAAATTCCAGAGTTGAATGATATCACCAAAACTGAATCATCCAAAAGGTGACAGGGAAGGGACCAGAAGCTGCAGTGGCAGGATTGGCTTTGGGAGGAGTGGTTCTTCATTCTTTACTGACCCATGGAAACGAAAGAACAGATAAACAGTATCAGGCAGTGAGTCTTGGTTTAAATAGAAGTCATTCATCTGATGGCTTTCATACCTGCCCTTTTCTCTCCAATTTAAAAGAATGGACATGATCAGCTTTTAATAATTAAGATGTCTCCCTGGTTAGCTTTGCCATGTTGGGATGGTATCTCCATAATTTATTGTAAGATCTGATTTTTCCATACTGTCTACTGTATGTCTCCTGAAGTCTGATCTTCTAGGACTTTATATTAACATGCACTTAGCAAGATTCAGCATGGATTTAGAAGCTGTTTGCCTTGTCTATTTATTTTCTTTTCCAAAAACAGGCTCACTCAGTCTCCATGTCAGAGGGATCCACTACTAATGAAGACGACCTAGGTTACATCAAGTCGCCGGCATATATCATAATTAGGGATGCATCAGTAAATCAGCGTCATTTTGAACAATCTTATCCCGTTGTTTTTCAAGATGTTTACGTCAAATGCATTTTTTATTGAATTACAGACTTAGCTATTTAGGGAGGAAGTGCTTGATAATCAGGTTTCTTTATGTAATGTAGCATATTTCCTTTCATGCATGGTAGGAATCAGATGCTGTAATTTTAGCTTAAAGCAAGGTGAAATTCAAAAGAAATGGAGGTTATTTAGGGATCTACCCGAACGATTATTTTTAACTTTTTAATTAAAATATCATAAAACTTTACATTTAACAACCAGTCTGTTATAAAGCACAAGGGCCCAATGTGTTGCTCAATGTAGCAAGTACCATAACAATGGTGATAATGACAAAGATGATAGCCACCAGGCTTTTAAACCCTGCAGCTGCTAGAGCTGATGCTAAGCACTTTACATGCGTCCTGTCATCTGCGCTCCACAACAGTCCTGGAAGTGTATATATGCACAGCCCCACTTAAGTCATGCAAACACTAGGGCAGAGGATAAGTAGCTTGCTCACATCACACAGCTCATACAGCAAGAAAACTGAGATATGGGAACTTAACTCTGGAACCACTGCCGCCACAGCCCATTCTGCCCCTTCCTGACATCTGGCCCATTCCGGGTTGGAATGGTATAAATAGCATGCTGGGGCATTAACGTGTTCCTTGGCTCCTCTTAACTTTCAAACGTTGTTTTTTTCTTCTTTTCTGTGGATTTCTATTTTCTTTCTTACTGTGCTCTGTATATCCCTGTAAGCCTCTTTAAATCTTTTCTGTGAAAGGCAAGAATGGTTTGACAAGTCTGGATAAAGAGTATTAAAAAGAATAGACCTCAGTTGGTAATCTTTTAAACTAGACTTCCCATTTTTACATTTATGTAGATGTATAATTTACCATCCTTTGCAAGTCAATTTAAGGATAAGAATATTTCAGCATCCACACTGCGTTTGTTCTTGTCGTTTTGCTAAGCTATATACAAAAGGATTTGTTATTTTGGTTTTTTACTATTGTGCTCAGCTCAACTAATAATGTATCAATATTGGTTCATTAACTCTCACAAACATATCATAATGATATTAGATGTTAATAATAGGAAAACCAGATGTAGGGTTATGGAAGTTTTCTGTATTCCCTTTGCAAATTTCATGAAAATCTAAAACTATTCTTAAAGTGTATTTAAGAAGAATAGGTGAATTTTTAGAGACATGAGTTTTCAAATCAGTAGGGTAAATCCCTAGGACTGAGATTGATGTGTTGTATGGTATTTCTATTTTTAGCTGTATTTTAAAACCAATGCCAAACTCTCTTCCAAAGAGGCTATCTCATTTTGCATCTGAATGAAAAAGAGTTTCTATTGTTCCACAGCCTCACCAGAATTTGTTATTGTTAATTTGGAGGATTTTACTGATTCTATGCAGGCATATGATGAAATCTCTTTCTTGTATTAATTTGCATCTTCCTAATGATAAAAGATGTTTAGCATTTTTTTTTTTTCATATGTTTGCCATCTGCGTGTCTTCATTGCTGACCTATCTTTTCAGGTTATTTGCCCATTTTTGAATCTGGTGGTTCCTCTTCCGATTGTTGAACTTTAAGAGTTTTTTATATAGTTCAGATATAAGTCCTTTACCAGATATGTGTCTTGCAAATAATTTCTCTAGGTCTATGATTTTCCTTCACTGTCTTTTGCAGAGAAAAAGAGTTCAAGCTCTACTTATCAATTTATCTTTCATTTATCATACTTTTGGTGGTTCCATTTGTAATTATACTTCTACAGCCTGGAATCATCACTTTGCTAATTTTTTTAAATTAATTATCTGTCTCATGTCAGAATGTAATATTCTTATAAGCAGAAAATGTCTGCTTTCTTCTATATTGTAAACCCCCAGCTCTTTGACAGTACATGTATAAAATAAATACTTAATAAATATTTATTGATTTTGTCAATTAATGAACATAGAATTCTTTTAGCATCAGTATGGATAATAACATTTGAAATGACTAATGGAATAACATTGCCAACTAAAAACTGTCTCTTGCCATCTGCCTCTACGAGGATCAGGTCACTAGCCACTGCAATTACTATCTTTCAACACCCCTTGAAAGGAGGTCAAGAATATGCTCTGGGAAAATACCAGCAGAACAGGCTTCTGATAGTTAGGTATTTTCAGGAAAAGATTTTATTAGCTCAATTTCTTATATCCTCTCACATCTAGAAAAACACTAAAATCATTAATGGATGAACAGCAACCTTCTTGTGACTAACAGCAACCTCTGCCAAAATGTGATTGATTGCACATATCCTCCTTCATCAAAATCATACATATACACTGATAAACTCCAGCCCCAATCCAGAGCAGTTCCTGAGAGCTATCTGAGAGTCTGTCTCCCAGGCTATAGCTCTCATTTTGCTCCAAAGAAAATTTAACTCACAACTCTCATGTTGTGCATTTTTTTCAGTCAACAGTGTTAAGAAAATACAGATAAAGTATATTACAAATGCAATAACAACCAATAGATGGAGGCTATTATGCTTATTATTCTTGCTGAAACATCACAGCATTTTTAAAAGTAAAGGGCTCCGGAAAGAGGGGTAAGATGAAAGAGCTGTCTAGTGTTATCTCTCGAGTGTGAGCACTCATTCACTCAGTCATGTCTGACTCTTTGTGATCTAATAGGCTGTAGGCTACCAGGCTTCTCAGTCCATGGAATTCTCCAGGCCAGACTGGAGTAAATTGCCATTTTATACCCCAGGGTATCTTCCCAACCCAGGAATTGAACCTATGTCTCTTCCATCTTCTTGCATCTTGCATAGGCAGGTGGATTCTATATCACTGAGTCACCTGGGAACCCCTCTGTTATCTCTTAATACATTGCAACAAAAGCCATAAACAGGGCTCCAGGTTGATGTAGTGTATTCCTGGGCTTGCAACTAGCAAAAAATTTTTCACACAGGATATTTAACAAAATATGTAATACTTAAAAGTATTACAAATGTTAAAATTTGAATTAAGATGAATCCTAAGGTATATGGCATTTTCATATTTATGTACTTTTTCTTCATGATATTTTCACATCAAACCTCTTATCATTTTTATCATTGTATATATCTCTAGGTTTTTATATTTTTAACTTGTAGTATTTAAGCTTCTGAAGATTTATCTCATTCCTGGATAGCATCCTTTTCAATGGAAAAAAAGGCTTTAATTAAAGATGATGGGTATAAAGATATAAAGATGCAATATACTTAGGCTATTAGCAATTCTCAAAATTTGGAAGCACAAGATTCACTTGGTTCCTATCTGGAAATAAAGATTCCCAGTATTACCCCAGCCATCCTGAATCTAAGTTTGTGGCTGCATGTGTGTGTTAGTCACTCAGTTGTGTCCAACTCTTTGTGACCCCATGGACTGTGGCCCACAAGCCTCCTCTGTTCATGGAATTTTTCAGGCAAAAGTACTGGAGTAGATAACCATTCCCTTCTCTAGAGGATCTTCTCAAGCAGGGATCAAACCCAGGTCTCCTGTGTTGCAAGCAGAATCTTTACTGTCTGAGCCATCTGGGAAGCTTTTGGCTGGGCGCAGAAATACAAACTTTTTTGTATAGCTCTCATCCTCACCCAGGGAATTCTGAACTGTGTGGTCTGTGAACTTCACTCTGAGGAACGCTTGTTAAAAAAGCCTCTATAAAGGAGGGAAGGAAGGGCCTTGGGAGGGATAGTGAACAGCGGTGTGTGGACACAACAGATGATCACCAATCCTTGACTCAGCTGCACTGAGACTGAAAAGAGACTCACCATCCCAACTTTAAGGTCTTCTCTTCACTCGATCTAATAAACATGTATATGCTATATTACTTGAATATTATTTTTTAAATTAATGGATCTACACTCAGCAGAATACAGGTTCCAAGTGGGGCAGCAAAGAGGACACTGCCTTCCTTCTTCCAGGACTAGACTGCGTTGATTCACAAATTAATAGGGTGGCTGGAGAAGGCAATGTCACCCCACTCCAGTACTCTTGCCTGGAAAATCCCATGGATGGAGATGCCTAGTGGGCTGCAGTCCATGGGGTCGCCGGGAGTTGGACACAACTGAGTGATTTCACTTTCACTTTCCACTTTCATGCATTGGAGGAGGAAATGGCAACCCACTCTAGTATTCTTGCCTGGAGAATCCCAGGGATGGGGGAGCCTGGTGGGCTGCCATCTGTGGGGTCACATAGAGTTGGACATGACTGAAGTGACTTAGCAGCAGCAGCAGGGTGGCTGGAGGAAGAGGGGCAGGATTCCAATATGACATTAGAAGCTTCTCGTCCAGGGAAAAAGGGCTTCCCAAGTGGTGCTAGTAGTAAAGAACCCACCCGCCAATGCAGGAGACGCAGGTTTGATCCCTGGTTCCAGAATATCCACTGGAGTAGGAAATGTCATCCCACTCCAGTATTCTTGCCTTGAGAATTCCATGGGAAGAGAAGTCTGGTGGCTTGCAGTCCATGGGGTCCCAAAGAGTCAGACACAGCCAAGTAACTGAGCATGCCCATCCAGGGAAATGGCTTGTAATCAGATCTCAGTTGGGGGATTCACACAGTTGATATAAACAGGAGTTTCTGTTGGACAGCTCATTGCACCATCACACCATCCTAATACCAAAACGGATGGGGAGGGAGAAAGCTACCAGGCTGTCTTGACCCTTTTGTAATCCCATGGACTGTAGCCCACCAGCCTCTTCTGGTCATGAAATTTTTCAGGCAAGAATACTGGAGTAGGGTACCATTTCCTACTCCAGAGGATTTTCCCGACCCAAGGATCAAACCTGGGTCTCCTATATCCCTTATATTGGCAGGCAGATTCTTTACCACTTGTACCACCTGGGAAGCCCACCAGATGATCAAGAGGCAAAGATTTATCCTTTCTCACAGATGTGAGGACACCTTTCTCTCACACTCTATTATTTTTTTTTCAGTCTTATTCTGTCTGTCTCTGCCCACTGGTTATTAGTTACTCAATAAATATTGATTGGGTAAAATAATAATTATAATAATGAAACTAGTTGATATAACTATCAGTTCAGTTCAGTTCAGTCGTTCAGTCATGTCCTACTCTTTGCGACCCCATGAATCCCAGCACGCCAGGCCTCCCTGTCCATCACCAACTCCCGGAGTTCACTCAGACTCACATCCATTGAGTCCATGATGCCATCCAGCCATCTCTTCTTCTGTCGTCCACTTCTCCTCCTGCCCCCAATCCCTCCCAGCATCAGAGTCTTTTCCAATGAGTCAACTCTTTACATGAGGTGGCCAAAGTACTGGAGTTTCAGCTTCAGCATCATTCCTTCCAAAGAAATCTCAGGGCTGATCTCCTTCAGAATGGACTGGTTGGATCTCCTTGCAGTCCAAGGGACTCTCAAGAGTCTTCTCCAACACCACAGTTCAAAAGCATCGATTCTTCGGCACTCAGCCTTCTTCACAGTCCAACTCTCACATCCATACATGACCACAGGAAAAACCATAGCCTTGACTAGATGGACCTTAGTTGGCAAAGTAATGTCTCTGCTTTTGAATATACTATCTAGGTTGGTCATAACTTTTCTTCCAAAGAGTAAGCATCTTTTAATTTCATGGCTGCAGGCACCATCTGCAGTGATTTTGGAGCCCTAAAAACTAAAGTCTGACACTGTTTCCACTGTTTCCCCATCTATTTCCCATGGAATGATGGGACCGGATGCCATGATCTTCGTTTTCTGAATGTTGAGCTTTAGGCCAACTTTTCCACTCTCTTTCACTTTCATCAAGAGGCTTTTTAGTTCCTCTTCGCTTTCTGCCATAGGGGTGGTGTCATCTGCATATCTGAGGTGACTGATATTTCTCCTGGCAATCTTGATCCCAGCTTGTGTTTCTTCCAGTCCAGCGTTTCTCATGATGTACTCTGCATATAAGTTAAATAAGCAGGTGACAATATACAGCCTTGATGTACTCCTTTTCCTATTTGGAACCAGTCTGTTGTTCCATGTCCAGTTCTGACTGTTGCTTCCTGAGCCACATATAGGTTTCTCAAGAGGCAGGTCAGGTGTTCTGGTATTCCCATCTCTTTCAGAATTTTCCACAGTGTATTGTGATCCACACAGTCAAAGGCTTTGGCATAGTCAATAAAGCAGAAATAGATGTTTTTTCTGGAACTCTCGTGCTTTTTCCATGATCCAGCAATGTTGGCAATTTGATCTCTGGTTCCTCTGCCTTTTCTAAAGCCAGCTTGAACATGTGGATTTTCGCGGTTCATGTATTGCTGAAGCCTGGCTTGGAGAATTTTGAGCATTACTTTACTAGCATGTGAGATGAGTGCAGTTGTGCGGTAGTTTGAGCATTCTTTGGCATTGCCAAACTATATCACTCCACATTTTAAGTTGTATCAAAAGAAAGAAAAGCTTCACTGAGCAGTGAAAGGTCTGATCATCTCTTTGATTTGGAAATGTTTTCATGAAGAAGCTACCTCTTTCATCTGTACCTCTTTAATCTGTACTTTTTACCACTTTTGTCCATGAGATCCTTCCTAATGATGGGTTAAGGCCATGTACATTTCTATCTATACCATGGCCAGATATATCTTATTGGCTGGGCCATGTCTTAATTGTTTTGCCCAGATAGAGAGTGAGCTGTTGACTGAAGACAGGAAACTCAAGAAATTGCTCCAACAATTAAGAGGGTGTGAAAATACAATAATGAAATAGCACAGAAGCAACTGCTGGGTTACTGCATTAAATGAACCTGCTTATTGGGCAAAGATGGACAGTGTCTATCTTTCAAAGGACAGATTATGGATTTCCTTCAAGTCTAAGAAAATTCACAAAGAAAATATGTGAGCATTCCATTCTAGCAGATGTTGTTACACACCAAATAAACAAATTAAATAAAAAATTCTTAGATAATTAGCCTGTAATAAATTGGCCTTTTTAACTGCATCCAAGGGAGGAATAACAATCAGTTGTATTCAATAAATGCAATTTTTTGAAATGTGAGAGAGTCACACAAATGCCAGTTACAGACAAAAAATATAAAAGCATCTACAAAAGTGTTCAAATATCAGATATCCATGGTCATTAAAATCACTTCCTTTTCCAATCAAAATAATTGAGATCACTTCATCCAAACTGCTTTTGTTCTGATGTTTTCTATAGAACCCACTGTTGGGTTATCTCTCTTTCCTACTAGCTTTGGAGATAAAGAAATCTGCATCACCTCATGTGATCAACCTGTATTTTGTACATTTGTATCCATAATTCACCTCACCAGTGGCTCCCTCTCTTGAAATAGGCTCTGACACTTCTGATTTAGGCTGAACAAAATAAGCAGACAAGCATACAATCATATTCTTTGCTTGTCCACAACACTTTCTCCAATTACTCTTCTATTTCACTCCTTCCATTCTGAGACAATGTTCATGGTCAAGCATTGAGTGTTCTCATGTGTTAGGCACTGTGCCAGTCATCAGAGGTGAGATAAATAACAAAATGATAACACATGTCCCTCATTTGAGTTCAAGACTACCTTAAGGAAAAAAAAATAAAAAAAGAAAATGTGTAGTATATAGTACAATAATGACCAAAGAAGGGGATGGGCAGATTTCCTGCCTACATTCTTTACTATCCAATCTACTCTCTTCTTTTAGCATTTTTTTTTTTTTTTTTTTAGGTATTATCCTTGCAGCCTCCTGAAAATGTACTTTAAATACAACTGATGGCATCTTTCTAACAAAATCCAAGGTGTTTTCTCATTAATCATCTTCCATGATCTCAGAAGAATTTGACCTGATTACAACAGCATTCCCAGTTTGGATTGATCACTGTCTTTTTCACAGAATATTCTGTTCTCCTGGATTCAAGATTCTGTACTCTGTTTGCTCTCTGGTCACATTTCAAGGCATGCCTTCCCTCTCTCATTCATTTCTATCCCATTTTCAGCCTTATTGCAGCTTTTCTTCTAAAACTAAACCTTTTTCCTTCTCTATCTATTGGAAAGTATAATACTAAAAGGAAGCTCTGATTCTGAAAGCTTTATTTATCAACTACAAAAACTTTCAAATTTCGAATTTCCCAAAGTTGCAGATGACACCATCCTTATGGCAAGAGCCTCTTGATGAAAATGAAAGAGAAGAGTGAAAAAGTTGGCTTAAAGCTCAACATTCAGAAAACTAAGATCATGGAATCCAGTCTCATCACTTCATGGCAAATAGATGGGGAAATAATGGAAACAGTGTGAGACTTTATTTTGGGGGCTCCAAAATCACTGCAGATGGTGACTGCAGCCATGAAGTTAAAAGACGCTTGCTCCTTGGAAGGAAAGTTATGACCAACCTAGATAGCATATTCAGAAGCAGAGACATTACTTTGCCAACAAAGGTCCATATGGTCAGTGCTATGGTTTTTCCAGTAGTCTTGTATGGATGTGAGAGTTGGACCATAAAGAAAGCTGAGCACCAAAGAATTGATGCTTTTGAATTGTGGTGTTGGAGAAGACTCTTGAGAGTCACCTGGACTGTATGGAGATCCAACCAGTCCATCCTAAAGGAGATCAGTCCTGAATATTCTTTGGAAGGACTGATACTGAACCTGAAGCTCCAATACTTTGGCCACCTGATGCAAAGAGCCAACTGCTTAGAAAAGACCCTGATGCTGGGAAAGATTGAAGGCAGGAGGAGAAGGAGGCGACAGAGGATGAGATGATTGGATGGCATCATCGACTCGAAAGACATGAATTTGAGAAAGCTCTAGGAGTTGGTGATGGATAGGGAAGCCTGGTGTGCTGTAGTCCATAGGGTTGCAAAGAATTGGACACGACTGAGCAACTGAACTGAACTGAAAGTTTCATTTCCATAGCATTAACCATCTGCTAAGTTTCTTTTATCCACCAATGTTTAAAATCGAATTGGTCCTCTTTACTCAACTATCATCTCTTAACATGTCACAATTAAGTTGTCTAAGGTCAAAAACATGGAATAAATGTTGACTTTTGTCTCTTCCCTTCCACAAGTGGCAAATCTTTTATTCTTTTTTGTAGTGTCTATAATATTTCAGTCCTTATTTCTATTCCCATAACCATCAGTCCAATCCCAGACACTCAAAGTGTTTCTCTTTTTGTTTTGTTTTCTCTGCAATGTTACAATAATGCCTAAGCAATCTAAGTCCTGTCTTTTTATGACTTAGTCAACTTTTCATGAAATTGCCAAACAAATCTTTCTAAAATATCACTTAAATGGGTACAAAGCAACCTTCTTACTGCCTTCTTGTTTCTCTTTTATCATGTGTCTATATGTAACCTAGTTCCCGAACTTTTCCTAATCTGGTCCCTATCCACCGTCTTATTATATTTCTAATTATGCCTGAATATGAAAATTCTAATCAAATCAGGGTTTTTTTGTAGCTATCTCCCAAATATTGATGTCATTTGCATCTCTTTATCTTTTAAAATTGGGTTCATTTCACATTAGCATGGTAATACTCAAAATTCTTTAAGCTAGGCTTCAACCAGATGTGAACAGAGAACTCCCAGATGTACAAGTTTGATTTAGAAAAGAAGGAAGCAGAGATCAAATTGCCAACATTTGTTAGATTATGGAAGAAGCAAGGGAGGTCAGGAAAAACATCTACTTCTGCTTCATTGATGATGTCAAAGCCTTTGACTGTGTAGATCACAACAAATTGTGGAGAGTTCTTAAAGAGATGGGAATATCAAACCACTTTACCTACCTCCTGAAAATCCTGTAGAAAGGTCAAGATGCAACAGTTAGAACTGGACATGGAACAAGAGGTTCTTTCAAAATTGGGAAAGGAGTATGTCAGAGCTATTGTTGTTACCCTGCTTATTTAACTTATATGCAGAGTACAGCATGCAAAATACTCAGCTGGATGAATCACAAACTGGGATGAAGATAGCCAGGAGAAATATCAATAACCTCAGATATGCAGATGACACCACCCTTATGGCAGAAAGCAAAGAGGAACTAAAGAACCTCTAAATGGAAGTGAAAGAGGAGAGTGAAAAATTTGGCATATAATTCAACATTCAAAAACTAAGAACATGGCATCCAGTCCCATCATTTCATGGCAAATAGAAGCAGAAAAATTGGAAACAGTGACAGACTTTATTTTCTTGGGCTCCAAAATCACTGCCGATGGTGACTGCAGCCATGAAATTAAAAGACGCTTGCCCCTTAGAAGAAAAACTATGACAAACCGAAATAGCATCTTAAAAAGGAAAGACCTAACTTTGCCAACAAAGGTCTGTCTAGTCAAAGCTATAGTTTTTCCAGTAGTCATGAATGGATGTGAGAGTTGGACCATAGGGAAGACTGAGCACCGAAAAATCAACGCTTTCAAACTGGGCTGTTGGAGAAAGCTATTGAGAATCCCTTGGACTGCAAGGAGACCAAACCAGTCAATTCTAAAGGAAATCAACACTGAATATTCATTGGAATGACTGATGCTGGAGTTGAAAGTGCTGACTGTCTTATAGATTTAGCTTCCTAGTAGATACTCAACACATATTCCCTGAGTGCCTACAGAATGCCAAACTAGGTAAAATATCTTTTGGTATAGAGTTATGTTTATCTGTAACATCTAAATATTGAATGCCAGGTTGTTTCTGCTATATCAGTTTCCCCTATCTAACTTTATGTAAGCTCCAACCTCCTTAATCTTATAAAATGACTGATTGCCATCAGTTCCCTAAAGTGAAACAATTGCTAACATACACTAATGAGTCATCAGTTGGGGCTAATAAGCAAGAAGAATATTAGTCCATTTCTTTTCAAATTGGTCGCACAATGAAATCATCTGGGGAGCTTTAAAAATCTCAAGATTTGGGTTCCACCCCAGAGTTCCTGACTTAAATGATAAGGTCTGAGGCCTAGACATCGGGAAGTTCAAAATCCCCCCAAGCAATTCTAATATTCACTAAGAAATGAGAACTCCTAGATTAACACCTCCTGGTGAGGGAAATGGCAACCCACTCCAGAATTCTAGCCTGGGGAATCCCATAGACAGAGGACCCTGGGGCGGTATAGTCCATGGTGTTGCAAAGGAGTCTGACACCACTCAGTGACTAAACAATAAGATTAGCCCACAGCTTAAAAACTAGAGTTTTCAGTCCAGGGAGAGTATGGTGGTAAACATTAAAAATGTTTTGACATTCTCTGTCCCAAAGCTGGCCAGAGCTTCAATATGAAGACCTGATTGAGATAACTGCCTCCACAATCCTTAGTAGAAGCTTCTCTATGTATAACACATGGGTTATACAACTATTCAATCATGGTTTGCTAAGACCACTTACAATGACTACCAATTCTAAGCCACAGTGAGTTATGCAGTCCTCTTCAGAGAGACTGCAAGACACTGATTCAATTCTCTAAGATCCTTGGTCTAGCATTGTTTATTAATAGGAAAGCCTGCTATTGTCTTAAGGAGTACAGATTGATTTCATAAATTATAAAGAATAAATGTTGTCTGACATTTATGTAAAATTTAATTTTTCAAAAATCTTTTGTGTCTTCCTTATGTAAAATAACCCAGTGAGGCCAAAACAATGATTATTACCTCTTTTTGAAAATTGGAGACACTAAGGCTGAAACAGGTTTGATGATTTAGCTTAAAATGTGTAGTCAATGGCCAAAATAACTCTGGAAGTCAGATATATTAATCACACATCCAATGCTCTGCTAACTTCACATAAAAATCTCTTTGAATATAACTTGCCATGTGCTGAAGCATCATGCCAGGTCCTTTA
This sequence comes from Redunca redunca, assembly GCA_006410935.1. Lineage (NCBI taxonomy): Eukaryota > Metazoa > Chordata > Mammalia > Artiodactyla > Bovidae > Redunca > Redunca redunca. The sequence goes on from SJYQ01000297.1 coordinate 38,340, forward strand.
AGAACAGAAAGAAATATTCATATCCTGATGAAGTTTAAACTTAAATTAGGAAGATAATAAACATATACGTAATATTATATCTATGATAAACAGACACATGTGCACGTGCACACACACACACCCTTGACCAACCATCTTTACCCAAGTCTAAAACATCCCATTTTTATCCAAGTCTAAAATATCGGTATTCTAGGCTTTGACTATGATTTCTCTTTTTAATATATATTTAAGTAATTTATTTTCATTACTTATTTTTAATAGAAATGCTGCTCATATACTTCTTCTGCAGTCTATAATTTAAAGTACAGGAAAATCTTCTACTGAAATATTCTAGGGCAAAAATATTGTCTACCAGTCTAGTATTCTTGCTTGGAGAATTGCATGGGCAGAGGAACTTGGCGGGCTATAGTTCATGCGGTCACAAAGAATCGGATATGACTGAGTGACTGAGCACACAAAAATATTATCACCACTCAAGCACCTGAAAAACATCTGACATGCAGCTTAGGATTAAAAGATATATATTTTTAGTGATTACAAAATTCAACACTAAGTTTAACTACATCAGATACAATGATGACATAGTTAAATAGATAATTTCATATATAATCTTGCCAGATTACAGTAATTATAATCATGAGTGTTGTGAAACTTTGAAAGAATAACAGTAAATGATTCTATATTAAAAATATGTAAATGAAGATGTACTATATTAAAACTTCAGGCATATACCTCAGGCAGAAAATATTTTTTTTTTAAATTTTTAATTTAACTTTAGTTTACTTTATAATACTGTATTGGTTTTGCCAAACATTGACATGAATCCACCACGAGTGTACATGTGTTCCCAAACATGAATCCCCTCCCACCTCCCACCCCATAACATCTCTCTGGGTCCTCCCTATGCACCAGCCCCAAGCATCCTGCATCCTGCATCGGACATAGACTGGTGATTCGTTTCTTACATGATAGTATACATGTTTCAATGCCATTCTCCCATCTCATCCCACCCTCTCCCTCTCCCCCAGAGTCCAAAAGACCTATTTTTTAAAAGTGACAATGCTTTTCACCATTTGATTTAAAGAAGCAAAAACAATTCCATAGAAAAGATTATATAAATAGATTCAATTCCTAAAGTATATATCATTTAATAAGTAAGCATGTATGGATGTTAGAGCCACATTAAAGAAGGAAAGTGTTCTCACAATTTCTGAATTTAGAAAGAGATTTCTATGCTGGAAGGAAAGACTGTTTGTTGTTGATGTTGTTAGTCACTGTGTCCAGTTCTTTTGCAACCTCATGGGCTGTAGTCTGCCAGGCTCCTCAGTTCATGGGATTTTCCAGGCAAGAATACTGAAGTGAATTCCACTTCTTTCTCCAAGAGAAGATAACTAAGTTTCAAAGTTTTAGTGACTAAATATTCCTACCCTAGTCCTCACTTGCTTCCCCATCCTCCTTGCTCCCCATCTTTCTCTCCAGCTCAGCCTCTCACTTGTAAATAAAATCTGGGTAATAGTCAATCAGAAAATCTGTACAAAGCCAGACAGGCTAGGGGCTTACCCAATAAAGAACCAAGCTGGATCAGAAAGCAGAAAAGAGAGCCTGTGGGTACAGAACTGAAAGGAGGGCCCAAGGACTCTGCTGTCAGAGATGAAAAGCATACACATGACAGATATGTGAAGTATACCTGAGAGTATTTGAAGATAAGAGAAACAGAAAAAAAATTTCAAAGTATTTTTCCAGGAAAATTTATTTTGCAAATATAACAACGTTTCCTTGAATTTGACCTTGTTCAGAAAAAGACATGTTGCATCCGGGCTTGATACATAAGTATCATTCCTCTTTTCATAATTTTTCAGTAAGAGGAAATCACTAATATAATGGAAATTTAAAATATTCTCCAGTGTTCTTGCCTGGAGAATCCCAGAGATGGGGGAGCCTGATGGGCTGCCATCTATGGGGTCGCACAGAGTCAGGCACAACTGAAGCGACTTAGCAGCAGCAGCAGAATAACAACAGTGATAAGCTGTCCTAAATTAACTTCTTTATAATTTCTCACTCTAATATTCCTAGGACATTCTGGCCAAAAACTATGCTGGTTATTATATTATGCCCCCAAAACAGCATTTCATACAAGCTTTGAGAAATATAAAATATTAATTTCTACAGAAGGTGTGAAAACCAACTTCTAAGCATAAAATAAGGGAAAGTTAAGGGTGGTTGAGGGAACTAAATAGGAAAATGTAACTTGTCTGATGACACACAAATCTTTGAGAAAATAGCCTGGAGGCCAGTTAACAAAAACCCTCTGTAAGTAGGAGAGGTTCACTATATTGATGGTGGTGATAGTTTCATGATACACATCTCTGAAAACTTATCAAATTTATCAAAACTTATCACACTTTAAATGTGTGAAATTTATTATCTCCCAGTCAACTTAAAAAAAGAAAAAGAAAGTATCCAGGCTACAGATGCATGAACACAAGTGTCCATCTGCAATTCAGAAGGAATACCAGTTTTCAATAGCACTTAGAAAATTGGAAGCTATCATGTTGCTAAAACACATATATAAATATATTCCATCCACATTAGATGAAATATGTAAAATTTAACACTTTGAATTAAAGTAGCAATTTACATGAGTGTTATGTAAATAAAATTAACATTTAGGTTGAAGAATAGAATAGGAAGCACATGGCAGTATGAAGAAGGATGATTATTTGGTATGGAGGGATGTTTGGTATTTCCAAGGACCAAATATCCATCTGTAAATTGAAAAAGTGGCTGGTTTGCAAGTAGAAAGGTGATAGAATACTCAATCATCTATTCCTTCATTTATTCAACAAATACTTCTTGAAGTCTTATGAATGCTAAGCATTGCAAATCAATGGTTGCAAAAGAGACACAGGGTGTTCTCTATCTTCATTAATTTCCAGTGTGGCAGAGAACAAAGCTATCAATTAAGCCACCTCACAAAAATTATATTATCTAGGGGAAAGTGACAAGGAAATATCCATGAAAGAGTATCCCAGTAGTGTCAGGGATGGGTTCCCTGGGAAGGTGTTCTTTGAGCTGGGGTGTGCAGAATGAGTCTTTCTTAACTATGAGAGAGAAGACAAATTGTATAAAGACCCTGGAGAAGGTAAAACATGGTGCTTCTGAATAACTAAAACAGACATTGGTCAATTTAAGAAGTACCTAGGAGTTAAAAAATCTATGTGTTTTTGTGGTAGACTGTATTTGGAAGGAGACAGAAGTAGCAAGCACAATATCAAGATTTCTGCAACTGAATATATATGTGGCATCACTGCAGATGATGACTATGGCCATGAAATCAGAAGATGACTGCGTCTTGGCAGGAAAGTGACGACAAACCTAGACAGCGTATTGAAAAGCAGAGACTTTACTCTGCTGACAAAGGTCCTCATAGTCAAGGCTAGGGTTTTCCCAGCGGTCACGTATGGCTGTGAGAGCTGGACCATAAAGAAGGCAGAGCACCAAAGAATTGTTGCCTTGGAACTGTGGTGCTGGAGAAGTCTCCTGAAAGTCCCTTGGACAACAAGGAGATCAAACCAGTCAATCTTAAAGGAAATGAACCCTGAATACTCTTTGGAAGGACTGATGTTAAAGCTGACACTTAAGTATTTTGGTCATCTGATGCAAACTGCTGACTCACTGGAAAAGTCCCCAATGCCAGGAAAAATTGAGGGCAGAAGAAGAAGAGGGCAGCAGAGGATGAGATGGCTACATGGCATCACTGATGCAATGGACATGAACTTGGGCAAACTTCAGGAGATAATGAAGGACAGGCAGGCCTGGTGTGCTGCAGTCCATGGTGTCACAGAGTTGGACACGACTGGAAGACTAAATAACAAAAAATGTGGCATTTATTAGACAGAAAACAGAGGACAGAGGTGAGGCTAGAGGTAGGTGTTTGTTCTAATTTCATGGTGTCCTAGAATTTTCCACTAAAGCTGCTGAACAAGACCACTACAAAATTTAAAATATCTGTGTATCAAAGGATACAATCAACAGAGTGAAAAGGTAGCCCACAGGAAGGGAGAAAATATTTGCAAAACAATATCTGATAAAGGGTCTACCCTTATAACTCTATAACAACAAGGCAATAGGCTTAAATAAACATTTCTTCAAGTAAGATATAAATATAGCCAACAAGCACATGAAACAATGCTCAATATAGCCAATCATTAGAGAAATGGAAATCAAAATCACAATGAGATATCATCTGACATCCACTGTGATTACTACTATAAGATTAAAAAAAAAAAAAAAACAGAAAATCACAAGTGTTGCCAAGGATATAGAGAAACGGGAACCATTGTGCACTATTAGTAGCAGTATAAAATGGCACGGCTGCTATGGAAAACAATACAGAAGTTCCTCAAAGAATTAAAAAGATAACTACTATATGATCTAGCAATATCACCTCTGGATGTAAATCCAAAACAATTGAAAGCAGGGTGATAAAGAGATATTTGTATACCCATGCTCATAGCTGGATTATTCACAATGGCCAAAAGGTTAAAGGCACACAAATGTCCACCAACAGATGAATGGATAAACGAAACACAGTATAAATATACAATAAAATAACAAACACTATGATTCCACTTACATGCATCTAGAGTAGTAAAACTCATCAAAAAAGAAACTCACATAGTGATTGCCAGTGGCTTGGGGGAAGGCAAACTTGGAGGTTGTTTAATAGGTATAGAATTTCAGTTTTGCAAGGTGAAAAAGTTATGGAGATTAGTGACTCAACCATATGATTATACTCTACATGACCAAACTACACACTTAAAATGGTTATAATAATATATTTTATGTGTAGTGAAGTCACTTTGCGACCCCATGGACTGTAGCCTACCGGGTTTCTCCCTCCATGGGATTCTCCAGGCAAGAGTACTGGAGTGGGTTGCCATTTCCTTCTCCAGGGGATCTTCCCGACCCAGGGATCGAACCTGGGTCTCCCACATTTCAGGCAGATGCTTTAACATCTGAGCTACCAGGGAAGCCCTTTACAATTAAAAATTTTAAATATACTAAATAAATAGTATTATTCCTAGCTATATAATTGATCAATTGATAGCCAGTTAACCAGACAGAGAGATTTTTGAGAAAAGCCATGAACTGAAAATAGAAATTTGGGAATCATACAAAAGCAATAATAATTTTATTACACTGTATTCTTCTCCTCCCTTCATCCATCAAATCTTGAATTTTCAGTGACTTTATAAATATAAAGGCTTCTCATCCTATCCTCCCCAAAACCTAAGTTTGACATGAGAATCTGGTTTCATTACCAGGTGAAAATCTGAAGAGCAACAGCAGACATGGAGTTTCTGTAGCTGTGTTAAACTGCCACAACAAAGAAATCTCTACTTGCCTATACATCTAATTCCAGCAAAATTAAAAATGAGAAGTATAGATAGAGGCAAAAGAAAAAAATAAGACTACTCTTTTGAGTAGTCTTATTTAAGAGTAGTCTTATTTTTCTAGAAAAAATCCACTGTTTAAACATCATATACATCCCTCTAAAATAATATCATTCTTCCTACCTTGTTTGCGTACATCCTCAACAGCAGCAACCAGTTCTTCTTTGAGATCTTGACTCTCCTTAGCAATCTGTTCACCTTTTTCCAGAAAGTTCTGAGTGGCTTGCTCTACAGATGCAGCCAGTACATGGGCTTTCTTTGACCTTCCTTTTTTTTTACCGGATGGGCCTTTGTTGCTTGTGTTGACAAGTGTTGTCACCTTAAATACAAAAGAACAATTGCAAAATTCCTCTGCATAACTGTCCAGAAATAGTGTATTATCATCTCATAATTTTTAAATATCCTTTGTATATTAAATCATGAATATATATCACATAGCCTCATCTTAAGGAAAATGTGGAATTATATGGATTAGCATATAAATTAATAGCTATTTATTTCCTGCAAGAAAAAAAAAAGGATGTGAATAAAGGAGGAAGAGCAGACTTGTAAGTAGCTCAAAATTTTCAATCCACTGGAGGTTGTGCTTTCATAGATTGACAAATATAGTGCTGGTTAGAGTACCTAGCTTCAGGGAGGAAAGAAAATAGAACAAATGGTGGAACTGCCTTTGAGCTTTCAGTCAGGGAAACCAGTACCCAAGTGAGCTCAAAAGTGAGGACAGAGATGAAATAGTAGTTAATAAATAGTGGACTATCAAAATGCCTGATTTATGCGTCACTCTCCAAAGGCTTTAAGTGAAAATTGTTGCTATTTCCGATTTCATCTTATAAAAACAATGTGGTAAATTTGATCCGAAGAGCCTGAATGACTCAGTCTCAACATTTGGTTAACCTGCGAAAATTTCCAGAATAGAAACTAGGTTTGCATTATCACTCCTTTTCTAGGTATCATAATTTGGATACATATTTCAATTGCCAAACTTCTTTTAGTGCTACATCTCAAGCAATTTAATCTGCTAACAAAGCTTTTAATATCTTTTAAACACATTATCGCCTATCGACTTCTGAATATTTTCTGCCAGTGAGAAGTCTGGGAGGGAAATGAACGCAACTGTTTCATATTCTCTTTAGCTAGTCATCTACACCTCTGCATTATTTTTATCAGATTCATAGGAATGTGGGTGTTGTAGTTTATTTTCACTGAGGTGTCTATCCTGCTTAGCAAACTAAAGCTTTTATTGGAAGTTATCGAGAAAGCTAGTCCACAGAAAGTTCTAAATGCTTTAGTCTCTGCTCTTTACTCCAAATTACAAAGCAAGCAAAGTGATTTGCCAAGTCACAATCAATGTCTAGTCAGTTTATTGGGAAAGATAATACCAGAAGGAAAAAAAAAGTATTAAAAAGATGAACTAAGATGATGAATGAAGTAGAACCATTACTTCACACATGGTTACTATAGAAATGGGAGCCATCATATTCAGCTTTCTTTTGGTTGCTAATTAGATACAGAGAATTAAAGAAGGACTCTGTAAGGACATTTAAGCACATAGACTAGCTAAAAAAAGAAAGATAAAATCATTAAGAATAAGACTACCCAAAAAATGGTTTGTTTGTTTGTTCAGTCGCTCAGTCATGTCCGACTCTTTGCGACCTCATGAATTGAAGCACACCAGGCCTCCCTGTCCATCACCAACTCCCGGAGTTCACTCAGACTCACTTCCATTGAGTCAGTGATGCCGTCCAGCCATTTCATTCTCTGTCGTCCCCTTCTCCTCCTACCCCCAATCCCTCCCAGCATCAGAGTCTTTTCCAAAAAGTCAACTCTTCGCATGAGGTGGCCAAAGTACTGGAGCTTCATCTTTAGCATCATTCCTTCCAAAGGGCTGATCTCCTTCAGAATGGACTGGTTGGATCTCCTTGCAGTCCAAGGGACTCTCAAGAGTTTTCTCCAACACCACAATTCAAAAGCATCAGTTTTTCATGCTCAGCCTTCTTACAGTCCAACTCTCACATCCATACATGACTACTGGAAAAACCATAGCCTTGACTAGATGGACCTTAGTCAGCAAAGTAATATCTCTGCTTTTGAATATGCTATCTAGGTTGGTCATAACTTTTCTCCCAAGGAGTAAGTGTCTTTTAATTTCATGGCTGCAATCACCATCTGCAGTGATTTTGGAGCAACCCCCCCCCCAAAAAAAAATAAAGTCTGACACTGTTTCTACTGTTTCCCCATCTATTTCCCATGAAGTGATGGGACCAGATGCCATGATCTTTGTTTTCTGAATGTTGAGCTTTAAGCCAACTTTTTGCATATGGAGTCAGTCACACTTTATAGTCTTTCCAGTTCCACCTACAGAAAGCGCTAGTCACTCAGTTGTATCTGGCTCTTTGCAACACCAAGGACTGTAACCTCTATCTGTGGAATTCTCCAGGCAGGAATACTGGAGTGGGTAGATATTCCCTTCTCCAGGGGATCTCCCCAACCCAGGTATCAAACCCAGGTCTTCCGCATTGCAGGCAGATTCTTTACCATCTGAGCTACAAGGGAAGCCCCAACTTACAGAGACAACCTTCAGAAGACAGAGAGTATGTCTCCAAAGTCACTTTTCTGAGGGACAAGAGCATTCTCCTTAATGTGGATTTACTCTAACACACTGATGTATAAAAGATATGACGCTGAAAGATGAACTTCCAGGTCATAGGTTCCCAATATGCTACTGGAGAAGAGTGGAGAAATAGCTCCAGAAGGAGTGAAGAGGCTAAGCCAAAGTGAAAACAACACCCAGTTGTAGAAGTGACTGGGGATGGAAGTAAAATCTGATGCTGTAAAGAACAATACTGCATAGAAAACTGAAAGTTAAGTCCATGAATCAAGGTAAATTGGAAGTGGTCACACAGGAGATGGTAAGAGTGAGCACTGACATTTTAGGAATCAGTGAATTAAAATGGACCAGAATGGGCGAATTTAATTTGGATGACCATTATATGTACTACTGTGGCCAACAATCTCTTAGAAGAAATGGATTAGCCTTCATACTCAACAGAAGAGTCCAAAATGCAACACTTGTGTGCAGTCTCAAAAATGATAGAATGATCTCGGTTCATCTCCAAGGCAAGCCATTCAATATCATAGCAATCCAAGTCTATGCCCTAACCACTAATACTGAAGAAGCTGCAGTTGAATGGTTCTATAAAGACCTTGTAGAACTAACACCAAAAAAAAGATGCCCTTTTCATCATAGGGGACTGGAATGCAAAAGTACGAAGTCAAGAGATACCTGCAGTAAGAGACAAGTATGGTCTTGGAGTACACAATGAAGCAAAGCAAAGGCTAACAGAGTTTTGTCAAGAGAATGCACTGGTCAGTCACAGCAACCACCCTCTTCCAACAACACAAGAGATGACTCAACACAGAGACATCACCAGATGGTCAATAATGAAATCAGAATGATTCTATTCTTTGCAGTGGAAGAGGAGAAGCTCTATACAGTCAGCAAAAACAAGACCAGGAGCTGACTGTAGCTTAGATCATGAACTCCTTATTGCCAAATTCAGACTTAAATTGAAGAAAACAGGGAAAACCACTAGAACATTCAGGTATGATCTAAAACAAATCCTTTATGATTATACAGTGGAAGTGACAAATAGATTCAAGGGATCAGATCTGATAGAGTGCCTGAAGAAATATGGATGGAAGTCTGTAACATTGTACAGGAGGTGGTGGTCAAAAACATCCCCAGGAAGAAGAAATGCAAAAAGGCAGAATGGTTGTCTGCGGAGTTCTTACAGATAGCTGAGAAAAGAAGAGAAGCTAAAGGCAAAGGACAAAAGGAAAGATATATCCACCTGAATGCAGAGTTCCAAAGAATAGCAAGGAGAGATAAGAAAGCCTTCCTCAGTGCAAATAGAGGAAAATCACAGAATGGGAAAGATGAGAGATCTCTTCAAGAAAATCAGAGATACTGAGGGAACATTTCATGCAAAAACAGGCACAATAAAGGATAGAAATGGTATGGACCTAATGGAAGCAGAAGATATTAAGAAGATGTGGCAAAAATACACAGAAGTATACAAAAAAAGATCTTAATGACCTTGATAACCACAGTGGTGTGATCTCTCACACAGAGCCAGATATCCCAGAGTGTGAAGTCAAGTGGGTCTTAGGAAATATTACTAATGACAAAGCTAGTGGAGGTGATGGAATTCCAGCTTAGTTATTCCAAATCCTAAAGGGTGATGATGTGCAAGTGCTGCACTCATTATGCCAGCAAATTTGGAAAACTCAGCAGTGGCCACAGGACTAGAAAAGGTCAGTTTTCATTCCAATCTCAAAGAAAGGCAATGCAAAAGAATGTTCAAACTACTACACAGTTGCACTCATCTCACACACTAGCAAAGCAATGCTTAAAATTTTCCAAGCTAGGTTTCAACAGTATGGGAACCAAGAATTTCCAGATGTTCCAAATGGATTTAGAAAAGGCAGAGGAACCAGAGACCAAATTGCCAATATCTGTTGGATTATAGAAAAAGCAAAAGAATTCTAGAAAAACATCTACTTCTGCTTCATGGACTATGCTGTAGTCTTTGACTGTGTGTATCACAACAAATTATGGAATTCTTAAAGAATTCTGAAAGAATTATGGAAAATTCTTAAAGAGCTGGGAATGCCAGACCATCTTACCTGCCTCCTGAGAAATCTGTATGCAGGTCAAGAAGCATCAGTTAGAACCAGGCATGGAACAATGGACTGGTTCCAAATTGGGAAAGGAGTATGTTAAGTCACTATATTGTCACCTTGCTTATTTAACTTGTACACATAATGCTGGGCTGGATAAAGCACAAGCTGACAATGAATCTATCAAAATGACTACATTGTGGTTCCTTTTCTGTAAAGGCAGACAAATTTCAATTTTTCTGTTATCTCATGGTTCATTACTGTATTAAGCACAGTTTAGGTAATGTTCATAAGAAGTCTGTACGAAGTGTCTGTTATGTTTGTGCCAAAAAATAAAACATGGAATATTACCAGGAAGGTCCTAGGAAAAGTGTGGTTACTTTTAAATGCAGTAAATCAATTCAGTCCTCTTTTAGAAAGCAAACTCATTTACTCACACGTGGAAGAATGTAAATGGATGTAAGAGCACAGAATAGAGGGAAAATTAGGTGGCTCCAAAATGCTCATGTCTTAATCAGTTTAGAATAAATAAATAATTGTTAACTCTCCCCATTGTTATTCAGTGTTTTGTTAAAGTACAAAGTCAACAATTTAGATATGAAAAAAGATAGGACAGGTATAAATATTATAAAGGTAGACACTAAATTGTCATCATTTATAGAGATTATGATGGTATCAAGAAAATACAAAAGAATTAAAAGAAAAACTATTAGAACTATTTGTGGCTAATACTAGACAGCAATACAAATCAAGTAGAATAGCATTACCAATGAAAAATCTAGTTTAAAATATCCTATTCACAATAACCATAAATTGATATTATCCAAGATAACCGTAACACAAAATTTAGAACACTGTATGAAGAAAATTATAATTTTAATGAGGAACATAAAAGATGATCTAAATAATAAAGACACACACCACTGAGCTCTTGAGATTATAAACTTCTGTGCTTAAGTTTGACATTGAGGCTGGGATGAGATCTGGGGCAGACGTGGCTTACAGACTTTTACATGTCTAGTGTATCTTCTTGGTAATCTTTTAAGAGATGATTATTCTGCAGAAATTCTTGGTTGAATGGAATGCCTCCTCTTACCCTAACCAGGCACTGTCTAATCCCCATACCAACTTTCGCCCAAGAAAGAGTCATTCAAGATCTACACAGTCCCATTATCTCTATAACAATTTGTAAGTATATCTTTTGTGCAGAAAAAAAAAAAAGAAAGAAAACATAAAGTTTCAGCAACAGATATGCAGAGTAATAGCATGAACATTGAAATGTGAAAATGGATATGGTATTTTCTAGGCAGTAAGGAGACCATACTCACTTGAGAAGGGGGCTGTACATCAATGATATAGAAAACAAGGTTGACATATATGGTGGAATAAAACTGAAAGGTTCTGAGAGCTGAGCGAAGGAGTCTAGATTTTATTAGTCAGTGCAAATATTTTTTTTGAAAATGAGAAGCATGTTTGTTAAAGTGTCCTTGTCCTCTTTCCATTAATTTCTCAGCCCACTGACATTTTACTTTCATCCCCACACATCTTGAAGCAGAGTCCTCTGACTCTGTATTCATCGCTATGTGTAACAAAAGGTATATAAGCAAACCCAAAAATAAAGAAATCGGATCAGTTTCCAGAAAGAAAACATAAATAAATAAACTGATCTCTCACTAATGTAGTTAATGAATTGCCCAAACCAAATTATTTTTATCTTATCAGACTACCCTGTCACATTTATTGCTATTGACTCACCTCTTCTTTCTCCTAGAAATATTTCCTGGCTCGTTCTCTTAGCAACATATCTTCCTTCTCCAAACTCCAATAACTTTTAGAAGGGCCATCAAGCTTATGTTTTTCTGTCCTTACCTTTATCTTCTCCCTTCTACATTAGTAAAGACTTGCTGATACCACCAACCTTTTCTTTTAAACTTTATTTTGTTGAAGTGTAGTTGATTTACAACATTGTATTAATTTCTGCTGTAAAGCAAAATGACTGTTATATAACTTTTTCATACTATTTTTCATTATGGCTTATCACAGTATATTGGATATGGTTTTCTATACTGTACAGTAGAGCCCTGGTGTTTATCCATTCTATATATAATAATTTGTATCTGCTAATCCCAAACACCCAATCCATCCCTCCCCCACCTCTTCTCCCCTGTGGCAACCACAGTTTGTTCTCTATGATTCTGTTTCTGTTTTATTTTTTAATATAAATTTATTTATTTTAATTGGAGGCTAATTACTTTACAATATTGTATTGGTTTTGCCATACATCAACATGAATCCGCCACGGGTATACACGTGTTCCCCATCCTGAACCCCCCTTCCACCTCCCTCCCTGTACCATCTCTCTGGGTCATCCCAGTGCACCAGCCCCAGGCACCTTGTATCCTGCATCAAACCTGGACTGGCGATTCATTTCATATATGATATTATACATGTTTCAATGTCATTCTCCCAAACCATTCCACCCTCTCCCTCTCCCACAGAGTCCAAAAGACTGTTCTATACATCTGTGCCTTTTTTGCTGTCTCGCATACAGGGTTATCATTACCATCTTTCTAAAGTCCATATATATGCATTAGTACGATTCTGAAATAGATGGGAATACCAGACCACCTAACCTGCCTCTTGAGAAATCTGTATGCAGGCCAGGAAGCAACAGTTAGAAATGGACATGGAACCACAGACTGGTTCCAAATAGGAAAAGGAGTACATCAAGGCTGTATATTGTCACCCTGCTGCTTATTTAACTTCTATGCAGAGTACATCATGAGAAACACTGGACTGGAAGAAACACAAGCTGGAATCAAGATTGCCAGGAGAAATATCAATAACCTCAGATATGCAGATGACACCACCCTTATGGCAGAAAGTGAAGAGGAGCTAAAAAGCCTCTTGATGAAAGTGAAAGAGGAGAGTGAAAAAGTTGGCTTAAAGCTCAACATTCAGAAAACGAAGATCATGGCATCCTGTCTCATCACTTCATGGGAAATAGATGGGGAAACAGTGGAAACAGTGTCAGACTTTAGTTTTTAGGGCTCCAAAATCACTGCAGATGGTGCCTGCAGCCATGAAATTAAAAGATGCTTACTCTTTGGAAGAAAAGTTATGACCAACCTAGATAGTATATTCAAAAGCAGAGACATTACTTTGCCAACTAAGGTCCATCTAGTCAAGGCTATGGTTTTTCCTGTGGTCATGTATGGATGTGAGAGTTGGACTGTGAAGAAGGCTGAGTGCCGAAGAATCGATGCTTTTGAACTGTGGTGTTGGAGAAGAATCTTGAGGATCCCTTAAACTGCAAGGAGATCCAACCAGTCCATTCTGAAGATCAGCCCTGGGATTTCTTTGGAGGGAATGATGCTAAAGCTGAAGCTCCAGTACTTTGGCCACCTCATGGGAAGAGTTGACTCTTTGGAAAAGACT
>SJYQ01000297.1:52611-70370 GCA_006410935.1 Redunca redunca
TATGTTAACATTTCAATATTTTATATATACTTTAAAATCTCCAAAAGTCTTTAATGGAAGATGAAATATATTCTATCAGTTCAAAGATACACATTTTCCCCATACTTTTAAATATGCAAAATGAGGATGAATTCTATAATCTTTACCATGTAAAAGGTACATTTGATAGAATTTTATTTTTTCTTAAAGGTACTTAATATATATATATCTTACAATTGATGGCATCTTAGATTTGATAAAACATGTAAATCAATCACATGAAACTTTTTTAAAAGATCTAGTAACAACACAGATTTTCCTAAAATCTGCATAACTTTCAAAATGTCTACACATACAGCAATGAAAAGTGATGCTCAAAATTAAGACACTGAAACAGTGTCAGAATTCACTGAAAGAGCAACTGCTTAGAATCGGGGATTTTAAGTGAGTGAAGTATTTCCATTTTTAAAAATCCTAAATGTTCTAAACATTAGCACTCATCTGAGAAAATCCCATGCTGTTCTCAATGTTCCCTTACATTGAAGAATGACTAAATTATGCTCGTGATTCACTATTTTGAATTTAAAGTTCAAATAAAATGAATAAAGGAACTAGACTATTACAAGAAAGACACACACAAATCTGAAACTGCAATAAATAAAAACTATTTTCCAATCAACACTATGTTAACTAAAGGATCCAGCTAACCAACGCTTCTGTAACTGGAAAATTCATCTGGTCTTTTTACTATAATCTTTGATTAACAACTCCACTTTGTTCGACATCTTCCTTCTTTAAAGTCAGTGGATTCCAACACAGGGTGCAAACACCCTAGGGGAGGTAGTGGATAATCCATGGATCCAAGAAAAATGTCAAGACACTATACTGGCTTTTTTTTTCTAAAATTAGAAATTAAAAGTTAAGCCAGAGTAATGTTTCATACAATGACTTAAACTGGTGCCACCATCCCACTTCTACCCCAGATGGCCTTGAGCCACATATGACAAGTGGGGCATCTTGAAAGAAAGGTAAGGTCCACAAATCCAAGGAATTGGAAATGGTGACCTTACATTTCAATGTATACCTCGTTAAGAAGATTTAAGGGTTATATTAACCAGTTTCTCACACACATACAGAAATACCCTCACAAAGCAGAAACTTAAAAGGACCCCAGCAAAGAAACATGAGATTAACGATAGTACTAAAAATGTGATCACCATTTAACCATAAGCGAATGCAAGGATGACCGTCCCCCTTCCCCTCCTGTTTTAACTTTTTATTTTGTATTGAGGTATAGACAATTAACAAACAATGTTGTAATAGTTTCAGGTGAACAGTGAAGGGCCTAAGCCATATGTATATGTATATCCATTCTCTCCAAACTCGCCTCCCGTCCAGGCAGTCACATAACACTGAACAAAGTTCTCTGTGCTATACAATAGGTCCCTTTTGGTTATCTATTTTAAATATAGCCGAGCGTATATGTTCATTCCAAACTTCCTAATTACCCTCCCTCTACTCTTAATATAACTTTTTTGTCAACACTTTGTGAGGCTGAAAACAAGACCAGCTAATCAGAGCTGAGAATTTGAAATATATATGTACACCCGTTACTTCTAACGATGAATCTCAGTCCAGTTTCCTTGAGATATTAGCTAATGATGGCCTAAAGCAACCAATTATGATTTGTAAAACTTTAAAAAGATTAAAGCATATAGAAGATGTAACCATTTAAATTATATATTATATAGTTATTTTTAGTGAAAAGTAGGTTTATTTATTATTTTCATTATTGTTAGTGAAAATGACTGATGCTATCATATACACTTCTTTTCCCCCTGTTCATAAGATAAGACTATGTTTCCCAGGATCCCTTGGAGTTTGTGGGGTCAGTTAACAATTCTAACCAACAGAAGGTGAGCCTCAAGTGATACGTGCTCTTCTCAACCTGGGCCAGCTTACACCTCCTCCATGATTTCTTCCCCAAGCTAGAAATTTGGAAACAGATGTTGAAGATGATGAAGCCACAGGTTGAAAGGCACTGAAACCCTTAAATTTTCCCTTGGAGGTAATCAACCCATGGATCAGAAAGGCCCGTTTGGATATTACATCATGAAAAGAAAACTTCTATGATGTGAAGCCTCTGATATTTTGAGGTTTATCTGTCACAGCAGCTAATATTAACTATATCACTATTGTTTACAGATAATATGTATGTATATATATATATGTATATATATAAAATGTATATATTGTAAAAAATCACAGTAAGTCTAGTTAACCTCTATCACCACACATACATTTTTTTTCTTGTGATTAGAACTTCTAATATTTACTCTCTTAGCAACTTCCAAGTCCACATTATAGTACTATTATTTATAGTAACCATGTTGTACAACCCTAGGACTTATATCTATGTATTCATTTTTGTTTGCTTGTTTAGGTTCCACATGTAAGTAAGATCATAAGATATTTGTCTTTCTCTGACTTATTTCACTTACCATAATGCCCTCAAGGCCCATTCATGTCGTCACAAACAACAAAACTTCTTTCTTTCTTATGGCTAAACAGTATTCCTCTGTGTGTATTTATATATAACTTTATTTATTTATTCACCCATCCATGGACAGATTATTTCCATGACTTTGCTAGTGTAAACAGTGCTGCCATGAACATCACATTCGATATCTTTCCCAGTTACTGTTTTAATTTCCTTTAGATAAATACCCAGAAATGGAATTGCTGGATCATATGATAGAATTATTTTTGATTTTTGAAGAACCTCCATCTGTTTTCCATTGTGGCTCTACCAAATTACATTTCCAATAACAATGCACAATTCCCTTTTCTCTACAAAATGTGTATATTTTATAATTGTATATAATACATTAGGTTGAAAAATGTAAACTTATTTAGAAAAATAAAGAGCACATTCACTAAATCTGTATGTATAAATATATACACAGAAGCAAACAGACNAAATAAAGAGCGCATTCACTAAATCTGTATGTATAAATATATACACAGAAGCAAACAGACATTTTTTAAAACCATGGTACATTACTATCATAATATTTGGTAGATAAAGCTTTAGGTAACTGTTTTTCACTTTTTATCCAGCTTTGTAGGCACTTCTTCCAATGAACTGCTGTGAATGTTTCCATTTTCCATATGAAAATGTTTAAAAGAGCCAAGCCCTTTTCTTAGGCAATATTTAAAAGTCATTCTCCTCACACCAACTCAGTGACCTAGGCATAACCTGAGAGTCAGTTGACAGCATGTTTCTGATACCAAAAAAACAATAGAGATTAAGAAAACATTAAATTTATTTTTCAAGTCAGATTATACATTTTCTCTTCAGGTTATGATCCAATTACTGAATCTAAGGATTATTAAATATGGAAGTTTAAGAAGCCAGCTAATGCCTTTAGTTAATTAGGACATTTACATAGATATTGTTAAATAAGCCCATAGATATAGGTATATTAAATTATTACTTATACAATCCAACATGTTTAAAAAGACTCTCTCAAAATTTTTCTTGTGAATTTTATAACCTTTTACTCATTTTTGATTTGAGGAGGAGACAAGTATCTGTTATCTGAGAGAACTTTATCTAAATATGCTTTTAACTTTTAAAGAAATAAACTTGGACTTCGCTGGTGGTCCAGTGGTTAAAAGTCCACCTGCTAATGCAGGTGAGATGGATTCGATTCTTGGTCCAGAGCTACTGAGCCTGCATACCTAGAGCTGGTGATCTGCAACAAGAGAAGCCACTGGAATGAGAAGACCGCTCATTGCAAGGAAGAATAGCCCCAGCTCACCACAACTAGAGAAAGCTCACGTGCAGCCACAAAGACCCAGCACAGTCAAAAATAAATAAGAAAATTGAAAAAAATAAAGAAATAAACTGTATTTGGTGGTGAATATATGAAAACATAGTTGTGACATACATAAAGTTATAGGATAAATATTTTCCCTCCCCCTTTTCAATTTGAGAGAACTTTAAGGAACTACTGTTAAATGCTTGATGATATCCCTCATGTCAGGATACGTCCCTCAATACTACTTACCTTAGTACATCTCACCAACAACCAGCCAGATTTTCCACCTACTCAAAATCCTTACCAAGCTTGCACCAACCATGCATCTTCTATTTCAGTCCACCCATAGGCATCTTAAACTATCCATTTTCTCTGGTCCCAAATGGTAAGTAAAACCCAAGGTATAACTAAGCACATGACAATCCTGCTCAGATCAGCCTTGTGGTCAGAAATAGCCTATTACACCTCCCCTTGTCAGTGAGGGGCTTTCCTGGTGGCTCAGCTGGTAAAGAATCTGCCTGCAATGTGGGAGACCTGTGTTCAATCCCCCAGAGAAGGGAATGGCTGCCCAACCACTATTTTGGCCTAGAGAACTCCACGGACTGTATAGTTCATGGGGTTGCAAAGAGTCGAACACAACTGAGCAACTTTCACTTTGTCAGTGAGATCTGCATTACTGGTGTTTTCAAAAGTTATCAATCAACTCAAGTACAGGGTACAACAAAACATGTTAATCAGTTTTTGAGCAATCACAAAAAGTTATTTAGAAACAGATCAACACATTCAGCAAATACTGGTGATGCCGAAAGTGACAGCAGAGCTCCTGGAAACAACACTTCTAGTAGCAAATCTAAAAGCATCAGTGAAATCATAGTTATAATGCAGGTAATTCATTACTTTATCACCATGCTCTATCTATTCTTATATTGTTTGTTAATATTTGTGCCTAGTAAGTACACTATGAAGCAACTTTCAAAAGTAACAGATTTTAAAACAAAGAAACCTTGCAGTAACCTTAAAAAAAAAAAAAATAAAAAACACAAAACAAAACAAGAAATTCAAATTCTAACATGGACCAGGAGATTTTAGCCTAAATCCTGCTGATCTTAAGTTAACAATAAAACAGAGAATCAAATGGTCAGGCTATTTAGAAGCATAATGTCTTTATGCTTACCTAGTATCTTAAATGTATTTAAAGAAAATTTTCCAGTGGGAAAGTAGTAATATAAACTTCATCACAGGAAATAAAAATGATGTGTTCATTTCCTCAAACACTTTGCAGTAGCCATTAAATATATCTTTTTTCTTTTTCTCCCCTCAATTCTTATCTCCCCCTCTTCTTACCCCCTCTCTCATGTATGTATGTATACACAAGCACACTCACCACACACACAGAAGAGAAAATACAGGCTAGAAGTATACCATTTTGACTTTTAGGTTTTTTATGACATATATTTTACCTTTTTTATGCTTAAGATTTAGTTAATTGTTCAAGTCATATCCAACTCGTTGCGATCCCAAGGACCATAGCTCACCAGGCTCCTCTGTCGAGAGGATTTTTCAGGCAAGAATACTGGAGTGGGTTGCCATTCCCTTCTCCAAGGGATCTTCCGGAACAAGAGACTGAAGCTTGTTGTGTCTCCTGCATTTCCTGCATTACAAGTGGATGCTTTATCATCTGAGCCACCCATTTACTGGGCTGTAAGCACTGTACAAAGAGATCCACATCACATGTCATTCATTCATGCATACATATATTTAGTAATTATTTATTCAATATGGATGATATACCAGGGAATATTTGGATAGTAGGAATACTGTAGTGAACAAGGCCAGGTCTTTGGCTCTTAGAAAATATAATCAAATGGAGGAAATAGACATTAAACAAATAAACAAGTTAAAACAGACTTCCAACTTAATATGGAGATGTTACTGTTCCTAACTCACCAACAAGACATTAAAGGCATAAAAGCACAAGGAAAAGGTACAGAGAGAAGATGACAGGAGATGACTATGTGAATCAGTAGACCACTGAAACCAACAAAATTTTGGAAGCTGGGAAACAGAAGGACATGAGGGTAACTAACTCAGTAGACCAAAGAAGGGTGGCACATATACCCTTAGCAATGGGAACATGATAGTTGATGCTGCAGAACTTCCAAGGAGTTCAGGACTCCAAGATCAGGTACCTCTGGAGGTAGGGGTCCTGCAAGGGGCTGAATAAATTACATGTGACATAATATTTATAAAATGTGTCAGATTCCAGATTCTGATAACTATCATGTTTGAAATGTAAATTTCAAGCCAATCTTTGAAAATATTGATAAAGAGGCTTTAGATTCTTGGTAAACACAAAAATATAATGACTAGAATTAAAACTAAAATGAAAAATAGAGAAGCCATATTAGCACTTCTTGAAACAAAAGTGACATTACTGCTGCTGCTGCTGCTGCTAAGTCACTTCAGTCGTGTCCGACTTTGTGCGACCCCATAGACGGCAGCCCACCAGGCTCCCCTGTCCCTGGGATTCTCCAGGAAAGAACACTAGAATGGGTTGCCATTTCCTTCTCCAATGCATGAAAGTAAAAAGTGAAAAGTGAACGTGAAGTCGCTCAGCTGTGTCCAACTCTTAGCCACCTCATGGACTGCAGCCCACCAGGCTCCTCCGTCCATGGGATTTTCCAGGTAAGAGTACTGGAGTGGGCTGCCATTGCCTTCTCCAGAGACATTACTAGTCTCACATAAAGGGAAGGATACTTGCAAGCCACAGAGGATTCACTTAACACAAAAGCAATAAATTCTGAAACAAGATTTCTCTACTTGCATATTTAAAAATAGTTTTTCTCCAAAATCAAGAAGCAAAACAATACCACCCAAAACCTCTTCCTTTCTATTGTTGATTAGTCTTTACACTAGAATCAAAATTAATCATGACTAATAAAGTGACCTCATTTTTTCCTTTAGAGAACCCTAAGCAACAAGTGCACCTTGGAAAGCATCGCTACGAATAAAGCTAGTGGAGGTGATGGAATTCCAGTTCAGCTGTTTCAAATCCTGAAAGATGATGTTGTGAAAGTGCTGCACTCAATATGCCAGCAAATTTGGAAAACTCAGCAGTGGCCACAGGACTGGAAAAGGTCAGTTTTCATTCCAATTCCAAAGAAAGGAAATGCAAAAGAATGCTCAAACTACCATACAATTGCACTCATCTCACATGCTAGTAAAGTAATGCTCAAAATTCTCCAAGCTAGGCTTCAGCAATATGTGAACCGTGAACTTCCTGATATTCAAGCTGTTTTAGAAAAGGCAGAGGAACCAGAGATCAAATTGCCAACATCTGCTGGATCATCAAAAAAGCAAGAGAGTTCCAGAAAAACATCTATTTCTGCTTTATTGACTATGCCAAAGCCTTTGACTGTGNTGAGCGCCGAAAAATTGATGCTTTTAAACTGTGATGTTGGAGAAGACTCTTGAGAGTCCCTTGGACTGTAAGGAGATCCAACCAGTCCCTTCTGAAGGAGATCAGCCGTGGGATTTCTTTGGAAGGAATGATGCTAATGCTGAAACTCCAGTACTTTGGCCACCTCATGGGAAGAGTTGACTCATTGGAAAAGACTCTGATGCTGGGAGGGATTGGGGGCAGGAGGAGAAGGGGATGACAGAGGATGAGATGGCTGGATGGCATCACTGACTCGATGGACGTGAGTCTGAGTGAACTCTGGGAGTTGGTGATGGACAGGGAGGTCTGGCGTGCTGCGATTCATGGGGTCACAAAGAGTCAGACACAACTGAGTGACTGAACTGAACTGAATTGAACTGAAAGCACCAAGTGTTCCTAGATATGCCCAGGTTAATGCACACATAGCACAAGTCTGTGAGATTGAGGAAATGAAAGTATTATTGCTATTACTCTGATAACAACATGAAGCACTGAGATAGTCACTTGCCGGAGCTCATAAAGCCCACTGAAGGAGAAGAATTCTGGTTTTAATTTGTCTAATGCTGGCAGTTTATTCCCCTAAGACAATGTTCAATACATATTTGCCTCATTTTACATACAGTATAAATTTATCAAACCAAAAGCAACTAACTGTATTTTATAGCTAGAAAATGGATGTGGCTACACAATTTCATTGCAGTGTGCATAACATACCCCTTTTAAAATGTTCCCTTTTTTCCAAAGATATAATTATATCATCTACTGACATTTTCTGAGTTTGATACGTAAGTGTACTTTATTATTCTCCCATTAAGCTACAAACCGCTGATAAAATGCCAATGGCTTGAATAAAGAGCACAGTGACATTTTACTGTAGGGTCATTGCGCTATGGACAGAATGCCAGCCCTCCACTTGAATGTACTGCATATTGTCTAGCTGCGTTTCTTAAGCATCGCTTCTCAAAGGCTTCAAGGTTCTTGGGAATTGTTGATGAAATAAAGGGGAAAATGAGCAGGTTATAATTATCTTGTCAAGATTCTTCTTGTGAACACTTATTTGGACAACTCACAAAAAAGCAAGCATCTCATTTTCTAATTCAGAATATCATTTCTCTTAAAAAAAATTGTATTAGCATCTTTGAAATTGCAGAGTGGGGTCTAGAGGATCAGTCCTGAAGCAAGACTGCAGATTGAAATGTCAGTAAAAGTGCAATGAAGAGAAGGCAGGCTTTGGAGCTACCACGTTTCATTTGGCCAAGAAATTACTCAATATGAGACTCAGTTTTCTATTTTGAAAAATGAAGGTAATCATATATACCTCAAAGTTATGTTCTGGGCTTCCCAGGTGGCGAAAGCAGTAAAGGACCTGCCTGCCAATGAAAGAGACATAAGAGATGGGGGCTCAATCCCTGGGTCGGGAAGATCCCCTGGAGGAGAGCACAGCAACCCACTCTACTATTCCTCCCCATGTACAAAGGAGCTTGGAGGGCTACAGGCCACAGGGTCTCAAAGAGTCAGACATGACTGAAGCAACTTAGCATGGAAACAAGGTATGTTCTGATGTTTAAATACGATAGCTTATTTAGAATAGTTATTAGCTCTGTAACAGAGGCGCATGTGTGTGTGCCAAGTCACTTTCCAGCAAGCTCCGGGAAATGGTGAAGGACAGGGAAACCTGAGATGATGCAGTCCATGGGGTTGCAAAAAGTCGGACAAGACTGAGCAACTGAACAACAAATCCTTTGTATCCTAAATAAATAAGTGGGAGATTATTAATTTAACAAAGAAGTTTCTGATGTCAAAATTTAGAGGGATTAACAAAGGAGTCTCAGAAATTTTCTTTTCAGGGATCTTCTAGAGTAATTTGGGTATCTTAACTGGAAGCCTTCTGGGGCTCATGGGGGGCCCTGCTGATGCCTGGGAACCATTCCAGTTTCTTGCATGCATGCACTGTGCTCAGTCATATCTCACTGTTTTGCGACCCCACGGACTATAACCCACGAAACTCCTCTGACCATGGAATTTCTTTACCCACATATTTTATGAAGTTCCTCATAATTTTCTTTAGATATGCACTTCATTTTTTTTCATTATGTTTTTATAACCTTCTAAACTGACAATACCTATATAGCACCATTAAATGAACTTAATTGCAAAATCTAAATTTGCATTGTCTTTACTTTTTTCATATAGACTATGGAGAATAGTTCAGTAACTTTTAAAATTGAATATTTACATTGTAGAAAATTATACTTTTAGCAATGTGCTAGTGATTCTGAAGAGCAGGAGCTTTGCTCAGCCAAGAAGTCTTAGGCAGGTGTTTAATTAGACTAATTAACCTAGTCACTTCCGGTTTTCCATTTGCTCTTTGTAAATGCAGATAAGCAACACAACTGATTGCCTCATTAGACTATTTAAAACCCACTCACTTTTTATAGCCAAGGAAATTTTTGAACTCAAAATTACAAACTCAAAACATAACATGTGGTCTCATCGCACATATTTTTCTTGCTCTAACCACCACTTTTCTAATTTGATTTTTTCATATAACTTTAACAATATTAGCATAGGGAATAGAGTAATAAAATGTACTCCATATATAAAGGACATAAAAGCGACATGGTTTACTGCTCTCACAGCTTTTCTCAGCACGGATAAAATATGTCTTCTCTTGCCTGACTCACTCTTAGGAAAAATCAATATATTTTGTTGATCTAGGGATCAAATATGAAAGACTGGTCTCATTAACACTATAACCACTTAAATCAACTGGCAATAAATCTCTTGTAGTCAACAAAATTCAGATGGAGAAGAACAAAATATAATCTTCCTTTTCTTATGTTTCTTATCCCCCTGCCTATAGACATTAAAGATACCTTCAAAATTCAATTTTAAATCAACAGCCTACACAACAAATTCAAGACCATTTTAGGTCCTGTTTATATACTCTTGAGTAATGTGCATACAAATTAGGGTGTACATATACATATATATATATAGAGAGAGAGAGATAGATATAGATATATAAATAGATATATATATGGATATAGATATTTTTTCCCAAATGCAAACTGCTGGTAATTTTATATGGTCTATGCATCTAAGCTAAAATAAGCACAATCTCACCCCTGTACTTGGAGCCATGCAGGCCACAGGTCAGCTGGCACATGAACAAATGTGCAAGTAGCCAACTCACATGTACTTCTTTGCAATATCAATAGCATCACATCACTTAATGTGTTTTATCTACTTACCTCTGAGCTACAGAGCATCTTCTAGGAGAAAGAAAGACCATATAAGATACGGCAAGTCTAGAGGTCATAGAGATTTTGTAGGAAAGAACTCTCATAAGCCATTAAGGGAAAAAGGTATTTCAAAATGCATAACAAGACAATTCCATAATAAGATAATCATATTCCAGAGCACTGATTACTAAAAAAAAAAAAAAAAAAAAAGAAGAATGAAAATAAGAGATGACAGGAAGCAGTCTTACAGTAGTTAGATGATCAGATTTTCTTAGAAACCTGAATAAGTATAGTTATGAGATCTGAGCAGATGCTCACAGACCCCTACCCAAACCAAGATATGCAATATACTTATTACTAACTTTAGGATACTAGAAAAATTTAAACCAATATTCAGCAACTGGCCCTTCTCCCTGGATGGAAAGGAAAGTACATTCTTGGAGCGCTTGCTCTGTAAAAGCTTTTTTGCTGAGTACTTATGATGCTTTCTCTCAATGAATCTGCACAACAATACTGAATAACGACAGGAATCTTATGACAGAAAGCAATAACACCAGATGGAATTTTGTTTAAAGTCATGCAGAAGTCAGTAGCAATAGTCCACGTTTGCAGCCAGACCTGGGTACTCATCCTCTTTGCCTGCGTGCATGCTCAGCAGCTTCACTCATGTCCAACTCTTTGCGACCTAGTGGATTGTAGCCTACCAGGCTCCGCTCTCCATGGAATTCTCCAGGCAAGAATACTGGAGTAGATTGCTATTTCCCCTCCAGGGGATCCTCCTGACCCAGGGATGGAACCCATATCTTTTATGTCTCCTGAATTGGCAGGAGGGCTCTTTACCATTAGTTCCACCTAGGAAGCCCCTCATCGTCTGATCATCCTTTATTTTATGTTTGCGTAGCAAGACAGATTTTGGACAATTTAGTTAGAGACATTTGGTTTTATAATATAAAACAAACATTTTAAATATTTTATCTGGACTTCAGATAAAACTTATATAAAGTCAACATTATGGCATGCTACATTTGAAAGAGAGGTATCATCATGGAACTAGAATCACAACTTCTAATTACAATGAAAGTGTATGCAGCTCACTTTCTGGGCTAAAATTCTGAAAAATGAACCCAATGAGAACATTAGACCAAACCTTTGCTATGGTCTCTTCTAGTTGTGATGTGCTATTAAACTGTGTCATTCAGCAGGAGACAGCCAGGCAGTCAGGGCAGCACAATGACCAGGGGTGGGTACCTCAGAGTATGTGTGTTGCACAGACAAGCTACTCACTCCTGACTGACTCATGATTTCTTAAAAGGATGCTAGCACTGACTATGAATATCTCCAGGAAACAGCACTAAGTCTACTTCGTCCCTTTAACATCTGAGAAAAGCAGAGGGTCCCCATGTTCCCAGGAAGGCTTCCAGAGGAGCCACCAGCTAAAGTAGGAAAACAAAGGGCACATCTCCTGGGATTCAGAGCACCAGGCGTTAAGGTCCCTAGGCTCCCCTTCCTGTGCATTTTGCCCTTAAGAGGCATCATTCGTCACAGTATGAGCAGGAACACGCAACAGAGAAGTTGACCGAGTTAACTGAGAAGAGAATGAGTGAGAGAACCAGAGAAATCCAGAAGAGAATGATGAGATCAGAGCGTCAGAGAACACTGGGTGCTATAATGCACCAGGCTGGGCTGGTGACACAAGTTTCATAAACACCAAGTGGGGAGTCCAGGGCTGTCAAGGTAGGGCAGGAATTCCTGGCTGCTTCTAAGTCTGCTACTCTAAGCTAGGCAGTAGGTGCGGATGTTATGTTGGATCCAAACAATCTGTCCATTCGGGGTGAGATCTAGCAGAAGCTAAGGAATCTGGAGACAGGATTCAGGCTTTTAAACTCAGTCATGAGATAACAAAGCCAGGAGCTCAGCAGAGATTCAGTCCCCAAGCTCCTGGGCTTTACTATGGAGAAGGACCTCAGCAGCAATAGAAAAGAGGCAAGGAAAATGAATCAAAAGATCAATCCTAAAAACTGAACCAATATACAGTCATACCTTAGAGATACTGCAGCTTCAGTTCCAAACACTGCAATAAATTATCACCAACAATGCAAGACACACAAAATTCTTGGCTTCTCAGTGCATATAAAAGTTACATCTATACTATACTACAATCTAATAAGTGTGTAACAGTACTATGTGCGTGTGTGTTAAGCTGCTTCAGCCATGTACGACTATTTGCCACCCCATGGACTGTAGCCTGCCAGATTCCTCTGTCCATGGGATTTTCCAGGTAAGAGTACTGGGGTGGGTTGCTATGCCCTCCTCCAGGGGATCTTCCTGACCCAGAGATCGAACCCACATCTCTTACGTCTCCTGCAACTGGCCAGCGAGTTCTTTACCACTAGTGCCACCTGGGAAGCAAAAAAAAAAAAAAAAAAAACTTACATACTTTAATTTAAAAATAAAATTTTATTGATCAAAAATGCTAACCATCATGTGACAACCCAATTATTACAGATCTTCAATTTGCAGAATTGAAGGTAAAACCAGTATCTGCAAAGCACAATAAAGGACAATGAAACAAGGAAAGTCTGTAGTGGAGTGGGGGTGGGAAATATTAACTCACATGTCTCCATCTCCTAGATACAAAGTATCATATATACTCAGACTTTGGACTGCAAGAAGATCAAACCAGTCAATCCTAAAGGAAATCAATTCTGAATATTCATTGGAAGGACTGATGCTGAAGCTGAAGCTCCAAAACTTTGACCACCTGATGTGAAGAGCAGACTCATTAGAAAAGACCCTGATGCTGGGAAAGATTGAAGGCAGGAGAAGGGGATGACAGAGGATGAGATGGTTGCATGGCATCACCGACTCAATGGACATGAGTTTGAGCAGGCTCTGAGAGATGATGAAGGACAGGGAGACCTGGTGTGCTGCAGTCCATGGGGTCACAAAGAGTTGCACATGACTGAGCGACTGAACAACTCAACAGCAAAAGACTCAGTTCCACAATCCATATGGTAAGGATTACGCTACAAGGAAGGGACTTCCAAGGTGGCACTAGTTGTAAAGAATCTGCCTGCCAATGCAAACAGCAACTCACTCCAGTATTCTTGCCTGGAAAAGTCCATGGACAGAGGAGCCTGATGCGGTGCAGTCCATGGGGTCTGCAAGAGTCAGACAACAGAGCACAAACAGCACAGATGCCACAGGGAAGCCTCCTGTTCTTGTTAGGACTGCCCTGGACACCGGACAGGCCTACACTTCTTGTATGCATTTCTCCTTTTAACCCATCTAGTGTCTTCCTATGATAAATACAGCCTGACTTTTGCAGAGAACCAGGATATATCCAGGTGTAGCTCATGAAGAAGTAGCCTTTTGATGGACACAGCTGTGTTCTGGGAACAATTTACAATTTCTACTTAGTTGATGCTGGAATAACAGGTAAACAGACAATATCTACATATATTGGGGTCATAGAGTCATTGAAACGATGAATGAGACATTAAAATTCTAACCTGGTATGTAACATATAAATACTCAACCATCTCCCAGTTTGTTTTCTTTTATTTAAAGTGCATCACCCCTGTTTTTACTCTCACTAGCTACGCTGATGCCCGTGGTGAAAAGGCAATCTATATTTAGAAATGACTTTTGACAAACAACGCAGTTGAAAAGATTTTTTTTGCAAGAGAGGAGAAAGTATTGCCAAAAGATATAGGAGGGTTTCAAGAGAGCCCTACTCTAAATCCAATCTTCACAAGACCAATAGGACTTGTACAGGAATAATTGAGATGAAAAACCATGTGAGGCTTCAGGGAATGGTGAAGGCATCCATCTAACTTTGTCTTTATGGCAGAAAAAATTTTTCATGGAAATACTACAGCAGAAAAATAATTTTTTTAAGGACTTTAATAAATGTTACAAGATCTCATTTGTCTATTGTTGGCTTTCTTACTTCATCATATTTACTTATTTTCATTTCCTTTTATACTAATATATAATCTTCCTCAGCTTCCCAGGTAGCTCAGTGGTAAAGAATCTGCCTGCCAATGCAGGAGACACAGGTGACATGGTTTCAATCCCTGGGTCAGGAAGATCCCCAGGAGAAGGGAATGGCAACCCACCACAGTATTTTTGTCTAGAAAATCCCATGGACAGAGGAGCCTGGCAGGCTACAGTACATGGGATCACAAAGAGTCAGATATGACTGAGCACATGTGCAAAATCTTCTTCAGCATAAAAATAAAAGGCAGTTCCCTTTCTGTTGAAAGGTTAAAATTCATCAAGGAACAATCAGCATTACAACTCAAAGTAACATTACACTCAACTACATGAATATGATCAGCCACAAACTGGATTCTCAAGCTTAGCAATTCACTTTTTAGCTTCAATATATATTTACTGAGCACCTACTACTTCTACTTCCCTGCTGGCTCAGAGGGTAAAGAGTCTGCCTATAATGTGGGAGACCCGGGTTCGATCCCTGGGTCAGGGAGATCCTCTGGAGAAGGAAATGACAACCCACTCCAGTATTCTTGCCTGGAAAATCCCATGGATGGAGGAGCCTGGCGAGCCACAGTCCCACAGGTTGCAAAGAGTTGGACACAAGTGAGCAAACTCACTTTCACTTTTACTTTCCTACATCTACATGCCTTTCAGGATACAGAGTAATGGGTATATTCAAGTGAATAAAAGAGCAATGGGTATATTCAAGTGAATAAAAGAGATACTTTCCCTGTCTTTGTGGCATGAGAATCTAGTAGTGGTGGGAGAAAAACACTAATGAAATAAATGTAAAATATACATAATAGAAACCTTCTCAGTGAGATAAAGGAAATGGGTACTGTGTTCTGAGTTGGGGCAGTTTAGATGAATAGTCAAGAAAGACTGCAGGGGTTAGGTTACATGATCTCAGAGAGAGAAATTGTGTGAGATCTGAAAGTACCACTCAATGCTGATGCAGCTAGTTAGGATAACTGTGAGAAATTTCAACCTAATTATTAACTACTCTAGACAGCCAGTCAACACTTCAGCTAATCACCTGTTTTTGTTAACTCCATGTGCACTTTTGAGAGTATGAGGATTCTTATTTCATACTCACACTCTCCAACAAAACAAATCCAACCAAGACTTCCAACTCATGCAATAAAATCCAGCCCAGCCTACCCACTCACATATTTAACTGGCCCATTTTAGTATCTGGCTTATTAAATGTGGTAAATATATTGTCTTCTTATCAGTGACTATGTTGCTCGCCATTATATGTCCAGGGCTCACATGGACCATGGCTCAAAAATGTAAGTTGAATGAATGAATAAAGGACTACATCTACTCCTACTAAATATTTATGTAATTTACAATTTTAGAAAATTGAATCAAAGTCAAATGTGAAAGACTGTGGCAGAAAATCCATTTGAAAAGTGACAAGATATTTATTAAGCTATCTATTTCTATTTTTCTCCAATTATCTTTTTCTGATTTAGTTAAATTTGGGCTCATCTTTGGTATACTGGAGAAGACTCTTGAAAGTTCTTTGTACTGCAAGGGGATCAAAAGAGTCAATCCTAAAGGAAATCAACCCTGAATATCTATTAGAAGGAATGCTGATGAAGCTGAAGCTCCAATATTTTGGCCACCTGATGCAAACAGCTGACTCACTGGAAAAGACCCTGATGCTGGGGAAGATTGAAGGCAAAACAAGAAGGGGGCAACAGTGGATGAGACGGTTATATAGCATCACCAACTCAATGGACATGAATTTGAGCAAATTCCAGGAGACAGCGAAGGTCAGGGAAGACTGACATGCTGCAATTCACAGGATTGTGAAGAGTCAGACATAACTTAGTGACTGAAAAACAACAAATCACTGTATTTATAGCATTACTGTAAAAACAGAAAACATTTTTCATTATATTACATAATGCCTCCTTAACAGAGCTGGTATTGCTTCACATCATCACCCAAATATATTAATTTGAAAACTAGAACATACAATGATGACAGCGTATTTTTCTAATAATAAGAAATCTCTGTGATTCAAGGACCAAACTTGAATATATTCAATAGAATAGCTACTATATTAAAAGGTTTGATATTCTCTGTTAGCATTCAAAATTATTTAGTACATATTATTACAAACAAAGTCTTTTTCCTAGATAATATTTAGGGAGTAAATACATGTGTTTGTGTTCAGATAACAACATTCCTACCCACAAGCAATTTATTAAGCAGTAAAGCAAAGCAAGCACAATATAAGATCTCCTATGTAGAGCAGAATTCTCCAGATACAGAACAGAAAAATCACCAGACTGCAAAATACTTGAACTGAGTGAGCCTAATAATGGAGATTTTATGTAAGTAAAAAGCGTGACGTGGTATAAATCATACTTTTCTGGGTGGATGAGAGGTTAGATTATGTATTTTGTCTCTTAAATCCCATGTTAGTTTATAGATGATTTACTCATGATAAAACAGATGGACATGTACACACTGCTATATTTAAAATGGGTAACCAACAGGGACCCACTGCAGAGCACATGGAACTCTGCTCAATATAGCAGCCTGGATCGGAGGACAGTTTGGGGGAGAATGGATACATGTATATACACATATGGCTGAATCCCTTCAGCTGTTCATCTGAAACTATCACAACATTGTTAATAGGCTATATCCCAATACAAAATCAAAGATTTGAAAGAAAAAAAAACACACACATATAGACATGCCACTCTGTTTGGTATTTCCTCCCTGGGTCTTACACAGTTAAGAGAAGTGTGATAACGTTGCCCTTATAAAACATTGTCCATGTGTTAGCTTTCCCATTGAAAACATAAGATGTTTTGGACAAAAACCCATGTATGACACTGGTATACTCTCTCAAAGTAAAATAATCTTAGCTATTTTTAGATGTCTGTGCATTTCCTTATCTATTTTCTTATAAGCCAACAAGGAAGGCAATGAAAGTAACTTCCAAGGAGAAAGTGTCTTCTGAAAAAGTTGAGTCTAACTTTTAGGTGTGATGCATTCCCCCAGGCATCATCTTTTAAGTCACAGCCTGAATTACACACACTCTCTTTTAACATCAAACTAATAGATAAAGGCGGAAAGAACTCTAAAGTAGGATAAAGTCAGGACTGATCATTTTTTATCCCTGTTAACTAACTGACTCAGGGGAAACTTGAAATTTTCAGAATTAATGAACCAATTTCATTGATAATTAATTTATTAACAGTGTCAAATTTTACGGCAGGCATATTATAAGCCTCTCATATACCC
>SJYQ01000297.1:82227-109890 GCA_006410935.1 Redunca redunca
CAAAACCACCACAATATTGTAATTATCCTTCAATTAAAATAAATGAATTAATTGTTTAAAAAAGCTTGAAAAAAATTTATGAACTTGTTTGCTTCTTAAAGCATTTTATATTCTTTGATTTTTCAAAAATATTTTAATGCTTATTTAGGTGAACTCAGATTAAAAACTTTAAGACATTTACAATGGCTGAACAGGGTGTGAAAACTGAGAAAACCAGAATATAGATCTTATAAAACATTAAAGGAAAAATCAAATACCATAAAATAAAGTTCTTCTTCAACATCAAAGACAGAGAAGAATGAATATACATCAGATGAAGAGGGTCACATAGAAGTTCCCACTTACCTGCTGGGTGTGACTAATCAACATGCTATAATCAAGGAGGCAAATCTCAACACAGGAAATATTTATTACAGCTTTCAGAAGAGTGATGAAAACTACTGAGACAATTACTGAAATAAGCAGAATACATTATATAAACATATAGAAGAGACAGACAAGCATGATGCAACTCCCAGTACAACCTCTTGATCTAAAAATGGTCCATGAGCATCACTGCAATGCCTGGGCATTTAAATTTTTTAGTTTTATTTATTGCTGTGCTTAGTTGCTCAGTCATGTTGGACTTTGTGACCCCATGGACTGAAGCCCACCAGGTTCCTCTGTCCATGGGGATTCTCTAGGCAAGACTACTGGGATGGATTTCCATGCCCTCCTCCATGGGATCTTCCCAATCCAGGGATTGAACCCAGGTCTCCTGCATTACAGGTGGATTCTTGACCATCTGAGCCACCAGGGAAGCCCTTTTAATGTTATATTACTACCAAATTGCAGAAAAGGGAAAGTTCATAAATTATTTAACATTGAGATCAAGACAGATCTAATGATATGATTTCTTGGGTTTAAATGTAATTCCTTACTTTCTGTCTATTTGCTCTGAGGAACACAAGATACACAGGAAAAGTTAGATACTAGGGACACTAGCTCAGGACTTGGGGCATGTTGGGAGGGACTGGGGGCAGGAGGAGAAGGGGACGACAAAGGATGAGATGGCTGGATGGCATCACTGACTCAATGGATGTGAGTCTGAGTGAACTCCGGGAGTTGGTGATGGACAGGGAGGCCTGGCGCGCTGCGATTCATGGGGTCGCAAAGAGTAGGACACGACTGAGCGACTGAACTGAACTGAAATGAACTGACTGTTCCTTGACAGAGAAAACTCCTAAATGGTTTGAGGAATAATGGTGCATTTAGAGCAGACACTCAGGACTAAGGTCTGGAGTTCAATGTCAATGGGACAATGTGAGAAGCTGCTGTCTTCAGAACAGGCTCAAGTTGGAACACTTTTTACCAGTCAAAGGAGTTGAATACAATGTATCTTTTCCCACAATCTCAGTGGAAGATACTGGGATGGTTTGGTGTGTAGAAGAATCATGGAAATAAAAGGTAAAGGTGTGAACAAATCATTTGCTTCTTAGGATGCTGAAGAAAAAGAATGGATTTAAGTGCCAGAAGGAATGAAAAGGATGAGACAAAGGGGAAAGGACACCAATCTGTGGATGTGCCTGGTGGTGAGAGTAAAGTTCAATGCCATAAAGAACAATATTACATAGGAACCTGGAATGTTAGGTCCATGAATCAAGGTAAATTGGAAATGGTCAAATAGACAGGAGTGAACATCAACATTTTAGGCATCAGTGAATGAAAATGGACCAGAATGGGCAAGTTTAATTCAAATGACCATTACATCTACTACTGTGGGCAGGAATCCCTTAGAAGAAATGAAGCAGCCCTCAAAGTCAGCAAGAGAGTCCGAAATGCAGTACTATGGGTACAGTCTTACAAATAACACATTGATCTCTGATAGTTTCCAAGGCAAACCATTCAATATAAAAGTAATCCAAGAAAACTGAGCACTGAAGAAATGATGCTTTTGAACTGTGGTGTTGGAGAAGACTCTTAAAAGTCCCTTGGACTGCAAGGAGACCAAACCAGTCAATCCTAAAGGAAATCAACCCTGAATATTCATTGGAAGGACTGATGCTGAAGCTGAAGCTCCAATACGTTGGCCACCAGATAAGAAGAGCCGACTCAATGGAAAAGACCCTGAGAAAGATTGAAGGCAGGAGGAGGAGGGGACAACAGAGGATGAGATGGTTGGATGGCATCATTGACCCAATGGATATGAGTTTGAGCAAGCTCTGGAAGAAGGTGAAGGACATGGAAGCCAGGCATGCTGCAGTCCATGGGGTTGCAAGAGTCTGACATGACTAAGCAACTGAACTCAGCAGAAGTGTGGTGGTTAAGCTCAGATTTGTAACTGATAAAGGCACTACACAGATATGGCTGCAGAGTCAGAGGAATTCTTCTCGGAAGTCATAAAGGCCTGGTTTAAGCAACAAAGTGTATCAATACAGGTGGTATACAGACTGAGGAATTTACCAGAACTAAGCCATCTACCTTTATAATGAGGTGGGGCAAGAGGTTCATTCATAGTAGACACAGCTCTACAGACACATGTGGATGCATACAAATACACCCACAGACATACACAGATCCAGTCTTTCAGTATGTGTAATTATACTGTGTATAATTATACTAATGTGTAATTATACTAATCTGCAATAAAGTGTGGCTCTTAGTTTATCCACTTCAGAGGCCCTGTGTGCAATAACACAGTTTTTGGTCTGTTCCAGACCACAGTTTTTGGTTTGCCTCATCTTATAGGATTTGAAATTGCTCAGCTGGAATTCATCACCTGTTACCACAAAGGAATGTGGCACAAGGGGTGACAGTGAGTCTAGAATCCACCATTCCTTCCTTTCACAAGCCAGTGGCCATAGCCTGTTATCCTGGCATGGGTTACCAGAGCAAGAAGGAAGTGTCTTTCTAGTGGCCTTCCAGCCCTTTGTGTGATTTATAAAAATGCCCTAGATGGGCTAATGCCAGCTCTGATTCTTTTGGCATTTGATAAGGCTGAAATTAGGGAATGCCTCCAGGGTCATATGTTAAATGTACTTTCAAACCAAGCTGCCATTTCCTGACATTCTATGCAGCAGGATTCTGTGGCTGAGGGACCAGACCAGGTAAGCAACATGCCTCATTACACTGTAAAAGGTGCTCATGTCTGTCTAGGTAACTACCATGGGAGTAATAATAACAACAATAATAAAATCAGAATACATAACTCCAAAATTACAAGACATTTGCTCATGAAAAATACCATAAGAGCACCTACTCAGAACTTATATGAAACTAGGAACTAGGCACGCTATGACCTGGGTGTGCACACACCACCTTATATGTCCTTATTTTGTCAAGTCCCTGCTAATACTACTCTTATCTCCTCAACCATCTGGAACTCTTACTACCAAGTGAGTCAGTTTTAATTTTACAAAGAGAAGCAGCTAGATATACTTTGTACCCTGAAGGTCCTTTGGAGACATAATGTCCTTAGACACATATTTCTGCTTTAAAGATGATGGCAGGGAAAGGACAATTTTTAAACCAAATGAAGAGGACTTTTAACAATGAAACTTCAAGCATGATGGCATGTAAGCATGAATCTTTAGGGGTAAAACACTGGTTCTTCTTCAACCTGCTCTGGGCCTTTGTCCTTAAATAACACTAAGTGGAAAAATTACTGATTTCCTCCTGCTAATTTTTAATCAGAATACAATAAGGAATTTTGACTCCTACAAGCTTTTCAGGATACTGTTATTTCTACCCAGAATGCCCTTCTCTCTCTCATTTTTCCCACCTGAAAACCTGCTTACATGTCTCCTTCTTACATGTTACCTCATCTCTTTAGCTTATTCTGTTTCTCCCCAGACCGCCTCCAGGCTTAGTGGCTTCTTCCTCCCTCACCTATATTCACATAGTACTTTATAAATATTTTAATACTACTTATTGATTCATAACTTTTTATCTCTTACAGTATTCTCAGCCAGATAGCTCTTTGCAAACTAGGATTACTATCTTTTAAATCTTCGTTACAGATAGTATGCTGGATAACAGAGAAATATTTATTACAATGAAGTATACACAATGTACTATTAAAATGTTATTCTTTTATATTTATATTTTGGTGATTTGTTTCTTTCCATATTGCCATTTCATGTGGATCCCTGGGTAAAGGCAAAAAAATTAAAAAATATTAAGACTTGGACTCAAGCAGGAAATAAACTGTGTGACTCTGAACAAATCTCTCAGCATTCTGTCTGCAGTTTGCACATCAGTAAAATCAGGGATTGGTTCAGAACAGGATTTCCCAACCCTGGCATTGTTGACATTATGGAACAGATCATTCTATTTGTGGGGAGGAGTGAGAGGTGACTATTGCCTGAAGAATGTTTAGCACATTCCCGGCTGATACCCACTAGATGTCTGTAGCACTCACTCAGATATATCAGTTAAAACGTATACACAACTACTATATGATGCCTTCAAACTGTGGTGCTAAAGAAGACTTTTGAGAGCCCCTTGGATAGCAAGAAGATCAAACCAATCCATCCTAAAGGAAATCAACCCTGAATATCCATTGGAAGGACTGATGCTGAAGCTGAAGCTCCACTACTTTTGCCACCTGATACAAAGAGCTGACTCATTGGAAAAGACCCTGATGCTGGGGAAGACTGATGGCAGGAAGAGAAGGGGGTGGCAAAGGATGAGATGATTGGATGTTATCAATGACTCAATGGACATGAGTTTGAGCAAGCTCTGAGAGATGGTGAAGGACAGGGAAGCCTGGCGTGCTGCAGTCCATGGGGTCATAAAGAGTTGCACAGGATTGAGTGACTGAAGAACAATAAATACAGAAAATAATCAACATGGACTTAGTGTACAGCACAGGGAACTGTACTGAACATTCTGTAATAAGCTATGTGGGAAAAGAATTTGAAAAAGAATGGATAAAGGTATATGTATAACTGAATCACTCAGCTCTACACCTGAAACCAACACAATGCTGTAAATCAACTGTGCTCTTGTTCAGTTGCTAAGTTGTATCTGACTCTTTGCAGTCCCACGGACTATATAATGTCAGGCTCCTCTGACCTCCACTATCTTCTGGGGTTTACTCAAATTCATGTCCATTGAGTCAAAGATTCTATTTAACCATCTCCTCCTCTACTGCCCACTTCTAATATAAAATAAAAATTAAATTAAAACATGTCTCTAGACATTGACAAATGTTCCCTCCTATCCTCATCAAGAGGGCACTAAGACCACCGCAGGTTAAAACCCACTGGTCTAGACTAGATGTTTTCTAAAACTCTGAGCACAAGACTCTTTCATCCAATGTATAGACAAATAATGTAAACAAAGTGCAGGGCTCTGCTTTGAAGGGTTGGAGAGAGAATGTTGAAAATCCTTTAATTTTTTTGATTTTCTGATTTTAAATAAACACAAATGAATCCACTCAAAGCACATGCCAGATGCCTGCCTTTCACTTACTCCAAGATATTTACCACTAGAAACTGAGATTTGAAAGATCAAGCTGAATTCATGCATCAGTGTTAAACATCAGTCACACAATGGTAGATGGTAGAGTCAAAATATTCTTTCTTTAATCCATGGAAGGGATTCCTCTGCTAAAGTCACAATACAGTAAGAAAAGTGGTCATATGTTTCTGGCATTAAGAAAATGCTATTAATTCATAAAATAACATATATCAGGCAGTAAACTTTTTAAAGACAGATCCAATAAGGGTTATACATATCCACTTAAGAATTGCTTTTCATTTGTGTGACAAATATTGAAAAGATTCCTATTACGTAAGAGCTGTTTGATGCTAAGGGTACAATAAAGAACACATATCTATATGTGTGTACATGTATGTATATTCCTATGTATATATTTGTGTGCATATATACATAACTTATTTTAGCAAGTATATATAAACTTTCTATTAATTACGAACTTAATTAAAATGTGATCTAAAGATGATGACTAATTTTAAAACAAAATTATATATGCAAATATACAATGGAATCATTATCAGGTATAAATATATTNCCACATTAAATTTCTCTCTATTCTATGGTGACTCAAAGCAAATGAGTGGATATTAAGAAGAAGGATTTCTGTTCCCAAAAGTAAGCAATAAGGCAACATTCAGAAATGTTAACAAAAGAGAGGAACCTGGATGGCTCATGTTGTTAACTCATTGCTGCTGCTGCTAAGTCGTTTCAGTCGTGCCCGACTCTGTGCGACTCCATAGATGGCAGCCCACCAGGCTCCCCCATTCCTGGGATTCTCCAGGCAAGAACAGTGTAGTGGGTTGCCATTGCCTTCTCCACGTTAACTCATTGCCATCCCCTTATTCCAGTTATGAAAACAACTAATAATCCATTACGCTGATAATAGTTTTTGAACAACTGCCTTTCTGTGTTTTCAACCTGATGTTTATTCCTTGAGTATGCAATGTTTCAAAACAGACATGCAGATTAGAACTCACTCACCTGTCAAATGTAGCAGAAAATAGCCTCTCTGCTGAGCTGGAGAAAGATGAATTGTCCCACAGAGCTATAACAAGCTCTCCAGATTTCTCTTCAATGTTTTGAATCTAGATGCCTGATCACAGCTGTTCGCAGTCTACTTCCCTGCTTTTATTTTACCAAAGCTTCCTTTGAATGGAATATTTCCTTTAAAGGTAACCACCTGACCAGTGATACCTACTGACCTCTGCTGTGTGTGTGTGTTTGTGCATGTGTACATGTGCACCAGGCTTGGGAACACAAAGAGAAGCCCATTTCTTTAGGACTCACTAAACTATTGGGCTGCCCTAGCAGCTCAGTGGTAAAGAATATGCTTGTAATGCAGTGGACATGGAGATGTGGGTTTGATCCCTGGGTCAGGAAGATCCCCTGGATGAGGGTATGGCAACCCACTCCAGTAATCTTGCCCAGAAAATCCCACCAGGGTTGCAACAGGATCAGATACAACCTAGTGACTAGACAACAACAACAGAATTTAATGTCACAATTGAGTTAATAATTTAAGACTCAGAAGCAGAGGTAAAGTGAGGGTCTAAAATGAGTAACATGGGAATTCCCTGGTGCTCCAGGGTTAGGTCTTACAACTGCTGCAGACTGAGTTTAATTCCACAAGCCAGGCTGCATTGGCCCATACATAAATAAATAAAATAGGTAACACTGACTCCTTGCCCCACTGTCAAATGAGAAGCCACTCATTTCAGACAAGTCCTATATAATGAAAGGGGCAATCTATGAATGCTATAATTAGACTACTAACTAACAAAACTTCTGAAACAGTCTAAGAGACAACAGAATTACTCTTGATAAAACTGCTTATCCAGAAAGCTAAGGCAAGAAAACGTGAAAGGAAGCAAATTAGCTAAGATTCAAATTAAGAAAATTTGAGGTACTTACACTCATTGGACGTTCCCATTGTCTTTCAGAATAAAAATGGAAATCCCTTGATGTGAACTACAGGAATCTTCTTGATCTGACTCCATACCAACATTCCATTACTCATTTATCCTATCATCCTTTATAGCAGGAGTCAGAAAACTTGTTCTGCAAATGCCAGGTAGTAAGTATTTTAGGCTCTGTAGACCGTATTTTCTTCCATATGCAACTACTCAGCTCTGCTGTTACAGCCTGAGTGCAGCCTTAAGAAATGCACTGAAAATAAGAATATGGCTGTGGTCTAATAAAACTCTATTTATGGGCACTAAAATGTGAATTTCATATAATTTTTATATGTCACAGAGTGTAGTTGTTCATCTTAAATATTTTTTAACAATTCAAAAATATAAAAACAGAGGAACAATGGGGCTTCCCGAGTAGCTCAGTCAGTAAAGTATCTACCTGCAATGCGGGAGACCTGGGTTCAATTCCTGGGTCAGGAAGTTCCCCTAGAGAAGGAAAGGGCAACCCACTCCAGTATTCTTGCCTGGAGAATGCCACGGACAGAGGAGCCAGGCAGGCTACAGTTCTTGGGACTGCAAGAGTTGGACACGGCTTAGCATTATCTTTCTTTCTATACAAAAACAGACAGTGCTCCACAGTCATAGTTTGCCCATCTTCACACCTCTACAGCCTCCAGCTCCCTAAGTCTATAGTCTATGAGTCTACAGATTAAAATGCTTTGAGGACTCCACACAGGCTATGGTCTTTTGGGCATCAAAGGCATGGTATTTGTTCCTTTTCTTGCAATACCCTCACCACATCCTTCTTTAACAAACTAATTTCTGCTTACCTTATACTTCTCACTTTCTCTGAGAGGTCTTCTTGAGTCCCTCATGTCTGAGCTTCACCCCCTCTTCCAAATGCCCTGTGACACAATAGAGCTTTACATCACAGGACTAGTGACACTGTGCTTAGTTTTAGACCCAGTACAAGCTGGTCTGAATTGCTATCCAGTACGCTGAAGCTGAAACTCCAGTACTTTGGACACCTGATGCGAAGAGTTGATTCATTGGAAAAGTCTCTGATGATGGGAGGGATTGGGGGCAGGAGGAGAAGGGGACGACCCAGGATGAGATGGCTGGATGGCATCACGGACACGATGGACATGAGTCTGAATGAATTCCGGGAGTTGGTGATGGACAGGGAGGCCTGGCGTGCTGCAATTCATGGGGTCGCAAAAAGTCGGACATGACTGAGCGACTGAACTGAACTGAACTGATATCTCCTGTGCCAAGGCACTAGGTTGCTGCTCAGTAAGTACTGATTGACTAAATGACTGAAGGGCTTCCCAGCTGGCACAGTGGTAAAGAATCCACTTTCCAATGCAGGAGATGTGGGTTCAGTCCCTGGGTCTGGAAGATCCCCTGGAGAAGGAAATAGCAACTCACTCCAGTATTCTTGCCTGGGAAATCCCATGGACAAAGGAGTCAGGTATGCTACAGTCCATAGTGTTGCAAAGAGTAGGACACAGCTGAGAGTCTAAACAATAACAAATGACTGAAGGAGGGATCTGAAGAATATTAGGATGGCAAGTTGACCTAGGTTAGACAAGTCAGTGGGGTTGGAGGGCTTTCTGTACAGACAAGTTTGGATGAATAAATAGCTATTTGGATGCAGCAGTATGGCACAGCAATTAAGAGAATAGGTCCTCACACCAAACCTGCTTGAGCTGTGTGTGACTCGGGGCAAGTGGCCAGTGTTCTCTAAGACAATATTCTCATCTTGGAGATGCAAATGGCACTATTTCATAGGAACATAATGTGCTCATGCTAGTAGAACTTAGTGCTTAAAACACAATGAGCTATCAACTAAAATATAGCAACCATTAGGACTGGTATCAGGCAGAAAGAAATCTAACCTTATGGACTCTATGGACTAAAAATGAGAACCTATATTTTATTTTTCATCAAGGACTTTAATGACTTGCTGACCCCCAAAAAACTGTGTCTAGCACAATCAATCTGATCTGAAAAATTGAAATAAAGATTAGAAAACAATTTATCTTCAGAGCTCAAGTCTACAGATACACAAAACATCTATGATTACATATATAGGTATGTTGTTTTTGTTCATTCGCTATGTCATGTCTACTCTTTGCAACCCCATGGACTGTAGCACGCTAAACTCCTCTGTCTTCACTATCTCCTGGAGTTTGCTCAAATTTACATCCATGGAGTCGGTGATGCTATCTAGTCATCTCATCCTCTATCACCCTCTTCTCCTTTTGCCCTCAATCTTCCCCAGCATCAGGGTCTTTCCCAGTGAGTTGGTTCTTTTCATCAGGTGGCCAAAGTAATGGAGCTTCAGCTTGAGCATCACTCCTTCCAATGAATATTCAAGGTTTATTTCCTTTCGGATTGACTGGTTTGATCTCCTTGCTGTCCAAGGGACTCTCAAAAGTCTTTTTCAGCACCATAATTAGAAAGCATCAATTATTTGGGGCTCTGCCTTCTTTATGGTACAACTCTCATATCTGTACATGATTTTTGGAAAAAACATTGCTTTGATATATATATATATATATAAAATAGTTATGTATGCATATATACATATATATAGATATGTACACATACACACATATATATATGCATATGTATAGATAAAGATATATAGATATGGAGACAGAGTGAGATTTGTCACATGACACCAGTACATTATAAACTGGATGACCGAAGGTGCAGGACTGATGACTTGAGTTGGACAGCCTTGCCAATGACAGATAAGGAGGAGGACTGCCTTCTCCACATATCACAGCCTAACCCTCCCTCTACCACCTCTGTTCCCCCAATTCCCTAGGAGGTGGCAGTAGACAAAGGGAATGACAAACACAGGGAGCTGCGGATGGAAGGTAGCCTTAATATGTTACCATGATGTTTCACAGCCCTTGCCACCTTTTATTCATTTTTGTAACATCTCAGTCCCTTTACCCTTATTCTCCATTCTAAAGAGGGCATACAGCATGACTGTCCATAGGCCCCTTACTTGTAGCAGTGCAGGTGAAGCCCCCATTGTTGTTACTGTGCAGGAAGGGACTGGAGACAGCTGTCTCTCTACTGATTACTGAAATCTGCTCCCCTGGCAGCCCCACTGTCTTATCAGCCCCATCATTCTCTCCCTCTTGGGCTATGTTTGTGGCTGAACAGAATGTATCAGCATCAGAAGTGTCATAAAGTTATATCTTACTACTCCGGTGGGCCATAGGGAATACAAATTATAATTCTTACTGTGACAATTTCAAAACTTCTATGATAAGTAAAATACTACTTATAACACTATGATAATTACTGCATGGATGTTTCATGTATAACCAGATACACTGAAATCCATGCTAGCGATACTCCTTCTTACACTGCAAACAGACATAATTTGATCACTGAATGTATTTGAATAAAAAGGAATTTTACAAAGTTGGCTCAGTATGGAAATATCACTAGGAATTTCCTAGGCTTGGCATGTGGGAAGAATTCTTTTTCATTGAAGGAAGTAACTGCTTTTTTTTTTTTTTTGAATGAAGATTCCTATGGAGGAGGTATAACTTAGAAAACAAAAAAATCATGTATGTGTTTTAACTGTGTTGACTTCATTATCTCCATGGTTGCTTGTTGCTGTTGTTCAGTTATCACGTCATGTCCAACTCTTTGCAACCCCATGGATACAGCAAGCCAGGCTTCCCTGTCCCTCACCATCTCCCGGGGTTTGCTCAAACTCATGTGCATTGAGTCGGTTATGCCATCCAACCATCTGATCCTCTGTTGCCTCCCTCTTCTCCTGCCCTCAGTCTTTCCCAGCATCATGGTACTGGCCTTTTAAACTATGTGCCTCTGAGCCTTTCAGTTTATAAATCTGTTATCTTAATAAGCAATTGTAAAAACAAAAAAATAAGTAAAAAATACTAGTGTGATATTACTGTATAGATTTTTCTATATATAGATGTTTGTTCTTGATGAACCATATATTTCAATATAATATTGCTTACAACTATAAGCTAACATTTATTGAGCCGCTACTATTTGTCTTTTTAATCCATTGTCTTATCCAGGGGATCTTCCCAACATAGGGATCAAACCCAGGTCTCCTGCATTGCAGGCTGGTTCTTTACAATCTGAGCCACCAGGGAAGCCCATCTACCTACCTATCATTTTATTTCTTAGAATAAAAACAATAACATATGTGCTTTTATTATTCTCATCCTACAAATCAGGCAACAGGAACAGAAAAGTGAAGTAACTAACCCAAGGTCATAGACAAGGAAACAGCAAATCTCATTAATCCTCAAGTATATCAAGTTTCTGGCTAAAATTTACTAATTTTATTCACCATTTATTATGATTTTAATCAGAAAAACTTATAAATGTTACCTTGTCACTATGTCCTACAGGCATATTTTAAAGGTCGTTTTTTGTGGATTCTTAGGATAACAGTATATTAATTTCTTAGTATACTTCGTATGCTAGCATATATAATTAGGGCTTCCCAGTGGCTCATTTGTAAAGAATCTGCCTGTCAATGCAGCAGACATGGATTCGATCCCTGGGTCAGGAATATCTCTTGGAGAAGGAAATGGTAACCCACTCCAGTATTCTTGCCTGGGAAATCCCATGAACAGAGGAGCCTGGGGGGCTACAGTTCGTGGGGTCACAAAGAGTTGGACATGACTTAGTGACTAAACAATAACAGCAATATATAGCTAACAATATAATTTTCAGCAGAAATTTTATTTAAGGTAAAGAGACAAACTACAGTCAAATGAGTGCAGAAAATGTATCTGTTCACTTAAAATTCTATCCATTACTCAATTTATTCACATAGGAAGATCAAATAGAATTCAATATTTTCTACCAATTTTTGATAAATTTTCACAAATGTACACTCAAAAATCTGACGGTCTACTGGAAAATTGCCCTTTACACAGTATTGCTGAGAAAAATATCCTCAGGGAAGTCTTTTTAGCCACTGTGTTCTCACCTGCTTTCTTCAAAAAAGAGATTATGTTTAACAGGACCAAAGTGTAAAATAAGCTACATTTATCTCAAAAACATATACACACAATGCATACACACATGTACATACATGCAAACACATGTATAAAATCTCCTTTAGTATCTTGCTCTTTGCTTCTTGTTTCCTACCTCCTTCCCAAAGAACCATGTCCTTAGCAAACTATAAAACAACCCCTATTAATATACTGGGAGTGAATTACTCAGGTATCACTCTTCCAAAAAGGGGTAAATTTAGTTTGACCCATAAATGGACACCATCTCTGTACCAAACAATTATATTTCATTTATGATAATTTAAAAATTCTCTTTTACCCAGTGGAAGTACTAGATCTTGCAGTTGAAACTTCATGTTGCTATTTAAGATTTTAAACAGAAATGAAACTCCAAATGGTAACACGCAATGTAATTACTGAAGTAACATTTTTTTTTGCATCTTATTTATCACTATACTTCTGATTTACTGTTTAAATGTAAGAATATATAGTACC
Organism: Redunca redunca; assembly: GCA_006410935.1. NCBI lineage: Eukaryota > Metazoa > Chordata > Mammalia > Artiodactyla > Bovidae > Redunca > Redunca redunca. The sequence goes on from SJYQ01000297.1 coordinate 95,150, forward strand.
ACAGATTCTAAAGACATGAACTATATCCTAAGAGAACTTGAATAATTCCAAACTGATATGAACTCAATAATTACTCTTGAATTGAACACAGAGCCTACAAACCAAGCGTATAGTTGGGAGTTATCCAAATTAGCTCCTATATGATGTGAGCATGTTCAGTTGCTCAGCCATGTCTCACTCTTTGCAACCCCATGGACTGTAGTCTGCCAGGCTCCTCTGTCCATGGGATTGTCCAGGCCAGCATACTGGAGTGGGTTGCCATTTCCTACTCCAGGGTCCTATACGATACATTATGCCTAAAATATAAAAGAAACTAATGAAAGTTAACATACATTTTATTGTAACTCAACAACAATCACAGAATCTTTTTAGAACTTCCACCAAAAAAAAAAGTGTCTTGAGAATGAATATATTAGCATTGTTGAGAGTTGATATAACATGGTAATAATAAAAAGTTGAATAACTTTGTAAGGTTTTATCATTTAAAAAAAATTATTTAGATTATATTCCCTTCTTGCTGGTCCCTAGGGTATTCTAACCACCATCCTCTTGATGCATCACTGAATGAAGAGAAAATCTGGTGAGTTTCAACTGAAATACCATGTGAAAGTGATTTATAACTTGCAAATTAGTACACCAAAGCAAGGTGTGAATTTGTTTTAAGAAGCATTCTCTGGAAAATTGAAGGGCCTGTCCACAAAAGAATGGTTGGTTACTCACAAGATTTCAGATGATTTCAAGGAGGAGGAGATGTGGGTACACACAGTCTAGCACTCTTGTGTATGCCCAATCGTTTCAGTCATATCCGACTCATTGCAACCTTATGGACTGTAGCCTGCCAGGCTCCTCTGTCCACCGAATTCTCTAGGCAAGAATACTGGAGCGGGTTGCCATTCTGTTCTCCAGGGGATCTTTCTGACCCAGGGATCGAACTCGTGTCTCCTGTGGCTCCTGCACTGCAGACAAATTCTTTACCACTGAACCACTGGGGAAGCCCCTAGCACTCCTAGCTCTATGTGAAAAAAGAGATATATCCATAAAATCAGGCAAGAAGGTCTTCCATGTGATCAAACACAAGTTACCAGAAAATTATCCTATTTCTTTGCAACACTTTTGAAAGGCAACTCAAAAATGTAATTTCCAGTTACATATGCTAGATATCCAGGAAAATGCAAGGAACTGAACTTGACTGGTTGTGTCGACAGTGTGTCAGAACTGCACGCAGTTTCCAGAAGAAAACGTGGGAGTAAATACACAAGAAATAGAGACACATCCCTGATTCTGTTTTAAATGCATGGAAGTTTACAGTAGCAGTGATTGACTTCAGACTCTAGTTCTACAAAGTTTGTCAGGAGGGGAATTGCATAACTGTGGGGAAACTATTTTCACACTCCAATTAGACTAACATCTTGGTGAGTCTAGATTTTTAAAATTAGGTTTCAGACAAAACTCACTAAATTCTATTTAAATTGTTAAGACTTATATTGATGTATACCCTCTACTCTAAAATTGGGACTATTAATTAACCAACTGGCTATGTGACCTTGGGCAAACCAGTTCATCTCCAGCCCTCGATTCCTCCTGAGTAAAACAAGAGTTTAGAAATTGACCATCTATGACCCTCTTTAGATCTACGATCTGATTTTAGATCTATAATCTGATATATAAATTTTAGATCTATGATCTGATATATCAGCTTAGAACAGATAGCAATTAAATTCTCTTGAGTGCTTGTCTCACCTCAAAGAAATCTGAGCTCTGTTGAAACCTGTTTCCTTAGTTCAAAGATTATACTGACTTGCCAAAATCAAGTTACGTAAGAAAAGTCTCCCTAGAAAAGGCAATTTCAAGGATTTAATCTTGATTCTAGAATTATTTCAAATTATTCAGGTTAGTATACTAAAGTGTGGTCAAGATGACAACTCTTCCCTAACTCAAAATACTTGTAAATGAGTGTGAAAGAATCCATGACCTTCAGAACATAACAGAACTGAGCTTAGCAGTTGTTAAAATCCCAAATGTACCCAGTGCTTTTTCAAAGCCAGTGTTTCCTTTAAAAAAAAAAATGGCAATGTAGAAAAAGCTTTTCTTTTTTAGCCTAAATTACCAAAGAAGTAAGGCACCATTTAATATAGCCCTGGAGATTCTACCAATGATGCTGTTTTAGGTGGATATAAAATGGGTGATTTTCCTTTAACAATAACAGATGCCTTGCATTTTATTTCTTCAGTTTGCCATGAATCACTATAGAACTCACAGCAAAGTAAACGAGAATGTGTTCCTTTCTTGACTCCCTGCCATTGTTAATTCACTATTTCTTAAAGGTAGAATGAGTTTTAAGAAAGCCAAGTGTTGCCAGCAGTACTTTCTGTTAAAATCCCTTTTAGTTCTTTATGGGCGACATGACAGAGTTCAGAACAATGACTGACTTAAACTGACACAGCAGGAAAACAGAGAATCTCCCCCTAAAAAATCCTCAGTAACATACAGCACTCATAGGATCACCAGATATGATTTGAGGCTTATAATTTACTTCTCTGACATCTCCATTCACATGTGAAATCAACAAGGTTTAAATATTAATTTTTATAGAACACAAAGTTATTCTACGTTTTGACCAAAAAAAGGTGCAATACATACCTCACCCTATCTCAGTTAAAAATAACTTCTAAAACACAGAGCTAGACATTTACTGCAATTATAATGCTGTCCAAAAAAACAGTGACAAAAAATCAAATGGTTGACTATTTTCTTTCATAATATAGTTTTTAACACTTTTTTCTTTCTAAACCTTAGTTAGCATTAAAAATTTCATGAATAGCTTGCCTGACTCATGACCACTTACTGTCTTCCTTAAAACTGAATCTTTACAATTGAAGTTTTAAGTGTATCATTTCTAAGTTACACTAGGCATCTTGTCAGAACTGTAAAAAAAAATAAAATTGAGTTTGTGGTTGCTGTGAGGTTGTCTGAGTGGAGAGAAGAAACCCTCTCCAGTCTTTGAATAATCTCTATAATTTATTACTGTTTATTTATGTTGGTATGTGAAAACTACATGAATGATAGGATAATATCTAAAAAAACAAACAAACAAAACACTGCCCTCAATTTTTCCTAACGTCTCCACATTGATCCCACTAGAAAATACTCATAACCACAGACTTCAAATAGGCCCTTATGGGTGCCCCAAATCATCCCAATGATTACTTCATTATCTCTTCCTCAATACAATTCTGTCCTCTCCTACTTCATTCTCACCCGATAACCTCCTTACCTCTTGTTTGGTATTTCTAAGAAAAGCACAATTGATGGGAAGATACGTTGTACATACTCCACCATCACCTCTACCTACCACTTGACCTGGTACTCTGATTTCCTCCTGGAACTTCCTGATAAAGTTCCCATGTTTCCACCTGACTGCCAGTAAACAGCTTTGTTTTCTCACTTGACCCTAACCCTTATTGACTATTCAAAGACACTGTCCCTGCAATTATATCACTCTCTTGGAATAATCAGTTTTTTTCTCTCTTTCGAACTATCCTCATTTGTGTAAAAACACTGTATGTTCACTGATGTTGGCAGCTTAATTTAAAATTAATTTTTAAAAAGCAGATGAAATGATGAATGAATAAATGAATAAAAATAAATAAGTAAATGAACGAATGAATGCAACAAAGAAACTGCAGCAAAATGCAGAGAACCAAGGTAGCAGGGCTATAAACACTGAACTGCTACATTCTTTCAACTTTGCCGTATATTAGAAAAATTCCACAATAGAATATTATTTAAAAACTAATCTGCTGCTGCTGCTGCTAAGTCACTTCAGTCATGTCCGACTCTGTGCGACCCCATAGACGGCAGCCCACCAGGCTCCCCCTTCCCTGGGATTCTCCAGGCAAGAACACTGGAGTGGCTTGCCATTTCCTTCTCCAATGCATGAAAGTGAAAAGTGAAAGTGAAAAACTAATCTAATTCCTCCCAATTTAAACAGAAAAATCCTCACGTGCTTCTTCACCACTCATTTCTTTGTTTCCCCCTACTCCTACAAAGTACGGCCTAAATGTTTTCACACTGATTTCATTCAATTAATAAAAAGGTTCATATCAGGGGATAGCAAGGGAAGTTTTTCTATCAGTTAATGTCCAAACATTCTGTATCTTTATAATTAAAAACATATCTCATAGATATTTTGCAGGCTTTTTTTAAATCCAGCTGGAAAATCTTTGTCTTTTAATTGGAGTACTTAGTCCGCTTATTAAATTACTAATGTTTTACCATTAGCAATATACATATATTAATACTGCTCTATGTAGTAGACTACATGTGATCATATGCATGGTACACACTAAGAGAGTTGTGAAATAACATACAACTAACAAGCTAACATGGGGGTAGTTGACTAAAAATAGATAACTAATATAAAATAAAGGAAGGGAAGATAGGACAGATCACTACTTTTACCAAAATCTGGACAATGCAACAATCTTAGATTAACTTTTATTTACTGCTGATTCTACTCTCAAGCATGTGTGTGTTTACAAGTCATACATTTAATTATTTTCATATTTCACCTCAAAAAACATTATTATTATAGTTTTACATAATCAATATTCATTTGAATTTACCCACATATTTACACTTTGTTCCACATTCTTTATGTTTCCATTCAAGATCATTTTCTTGCATGAAGATCACTCAAGTATATTCTTCAAGTGTGGATCTGCTGGTAATAAATCTCAATTTTTGTTTACAGGAAAGTCTATTTCAACTTTTTTTATGAATACTATATAGCTACGATAAAAATTATAGGATAGCAATTTCAGTACTCTAGTTCATTCCATTAATTTTGGCAATCTTTTTCACTAGCTAAAAGCCAATTGTCTCTTATTTGACCTCTTTGTCACTAGCTAAAAGTCAGTTGTCCCTTAAGTTGACATGTCTGTTTTTCTCTTCATGTTCTTAAGATTTACCTTTCATTATTGAAGTTTTCTTATGAAATAACCACATGCAGTTTTCTTGAAGGGCATGGAACTTTTGAATCTGTGTAGTCATGTATTTCATCAGTCTTGGAAAATTCTTGTTTATCAACCCGTATGTTTTTCAACCTCCCATTCTATATATTTTATTCTGGATATTAACTCTGACATATTTCACTTCTAAAATTCTTTCTTCAGGTTTGCCTAACTGCTGGCAACTAAAGCTATTAACTAAAGCTATTGAATTCATTTCAGTTATTTTAACTTTTAATTATAGAATTTCTATTTCATTCTTTTTATAGTTCCCTGCCTCTGCTGTAAATCTTCATTTGACATTTAATTTCCTGAACATATTAACTTAACAGAACTTTAATATCCTTGTTTGATAACTCTAATATTTACCCCTTTGGTGGATTACCTTTTTTATTATATTTTTCTCTTTGTTTCAGTCAATATTTTTAACATCCTATTATTAATTTAATATCACAATTTATATTACATATACTGTATACTATATACTATATTCTTATATACTGTAGAATAAATAAGAAGTTATAGATGATGATATCTTCTTCCAGAGAGAATTTAGTTTGGTTGTGAGCAGAATATTATGGTAGAGATAGATCATCTTAATCTAGTAAGAGACTGAGCTGATTTGAAAGTAGGCTTTTGGGGAGCTTCCCTGGTGGCTCATACAGTAAAGAATCTGCCTGCAATAGAGGAGACCTGGGTTCGATCTCTGGGTCAGGAAGATCCCCTGGAGAAGGGAATGGCAACCCACTCCAGTATTCTTACCTGGGAAATCCAATGGACAGAAAAGCCTGGTGGGTTACAGTCCATGGGGCTGAAGAGTCAGACATGACTGAGCAACAAACACATACTTTTTTCTTTGTAAAATCTGATCCCCATATTCCATGCATTCCAGGGTCCCAGATAAAAATGTAGGATATTGTGGCAGATGATAATTTCCAAAGATGGTCCTAACAATCTATGTCCATTTATCTTGATCCTGAACATGCCTCTGTGACAACCTTATCAATATATTAGAATAGAAATTCTAGTACGTGATTTCTGACTATAGGTCACAAAAATGCCTTGTACTTGTGCCTTTTTTTCTTTTAGATTCTCATTCTTGAATCCTAGCCACAATGCTAAGAGGAATCCCAAACTAGAAAGTTTGGAGATACTTGTGTTTGGTATGACAGGTTGCAGCTGACAGCAAGCATCAAATCCTAAAAATATATGTGAAGGCTCCTCACCCTCCAGATGATTCCAGTCCCCAGACATCACACTACTCCCAGCCTTTGAATCTTCCCAGCTGAAGCTTCAAACACTATGGAGCAAAGATAAGGCACTCTGCTGTAATCTCAAAGAACTCATGAATCACTCAAAGAACCACAGAATCTCTAGCATAATAAAAGCTGTTATACAACACTACATCTGGGGTTATTTGCATGCAGTGATAGTAACCGGAACAGGTGCCTTCCAGACAGTTTGTTCCTGAACTTCAGTTTCCTTCCCCCTAGACTAGTGAAACTACCAAAAGCTCTTCTCACCTCCTAGTTGCCTTACTCACTGCTTTGTAATTGGCAGATATTCACACTTCTGGATCTCCCCTTTCCAAAATCTTGACTCTTCAAGCGCTTGCTCACTTAGTATTTTTCTAGTGCTTTTAATTTTTTAGTTATTCTTGTTTGGGAGGGTTCATCTGAAACAATTGAATTCTTCTTTTGGGAAGAATATGTTAACTCACCTCAAAGAATTTTTAACTTAAATCATCACACACACACCCACAGATAATTTTAACTTCTAGAAGTCCTATTTAGGTCATTTTAAATTGTGTTATTCTTAATTCTTAAAAGGTATTACATAAAATTAGTTTCTTCACTTATGNNNNCTGATAATTCCATTCTCTGTAGCTTTTAAAAATGTAATTCTCTTATGCTTTGTTTATTGTACTGGCTCTCACTTACAGTATATATTAATTATTTTTTGACCTTAAACACATTATTTTTGATATATATCTCAAAAATATTTTGGAAATTATTTATGCCTTATGTAAATTTTCATATTTCCAGAAAACCTGTTTCTGCCAATTGCTTCGTTTACTCTCCTCCTGGGATCAACCTACATTAAATTCATCTTTTGGGGTCTGAACAAACAGATAGCATGATTTCTGGCTCCAAAACTTGTTGAAGGACAACTCAAATTTTACAGGGAAACATTGATTTTTCCTCTACTCAAGTCCAAGTTAATAAAGACAAAATGGTTTCATTCTTTTTGGATTTCAGTTCAGTTCAGTTCAGTCACTCAGTCGTGTCCAACTCTTTGCAACCCCATGTATCACAGCATGCCAGGCCTCCCTGTCCGTCACCAACTCCCGGAGTTCACTCAGATTCACGTCCATCGAGTCAGTGATGCCATCCAACCATCTCATCCTGGGTCGTCCCCTTCTCCTCCTGCCCCCAAACCCTCCCAGCATCAGAGTCTTTTCCAGTGAGTCAACTCTTCGCATGAGGTGGCCAAAGTACTGGAGCTTCAGCTCTAGTATCATTCCTTCCAAAGAAATCCCAGGGCTGATCCCCTTCAGAATGGACTGGTTTTAGTTTAATGATAATTTGCTGTTGTCCTTTGGTATTCCCACTCTGTGGATGGAGTTTCTTATTTACCTCACCATCTCCTGCAAAAAAGCAGACTTTATATCCTTTCTACTCTGGGTTATATATCTTCAACAGAAAACTGAAACAAGCCTTGCCACATAACCTATAGGTAAAATTAGTTTGGGCACTAATCTTTCAAACTTTCCTTTTTTTTTTTTTAGTATTTTGGGATTTTTATTGTTTTCCTATATCACAATATATTCAAAGGAAGATTGCAGATTTTGTCTAGCTTTTTAGTTCTATTCATTAAAAGAATCATTCAGATACCCAGCCATCTCTGTACTCTCCTTCAATATGGCAGCCAAGAATCCAGATTTATATGTGATTTTTTTCATGTGACTGCTGTTTGGTCTCAAAGTCGTGTCCAAATCTTTAGTGAGTCCAAGGACTGTAGCTTACCGGGATCCTCTGTCTAGCAGATTTCCCCAGCAAAAATACTGGAATGAGTTGCCATTTACTCCTCCAGGGGATCCTCCCAACACAGGGATCAAACCCATGTCTCCTGAATTGGCAGATGGATTCCTTACCAGTGAGTCACCAGGGAAGCCCTTCATGTGATATGTCAGTTTAAAATGTTATCACAAAGCAAACAAAACAAAGTAGGTTCAGCCCTAAGAGCTACAGTCTGTCTCCTCTGGCCAGTGCAAATAAAAGCGAAAGCTGATGATAAAAAAAAAAAAAAAAGCATCCCCTCTGGCCAGTGCAAAAAATGGGGCCAAATAACATGTTACGTCTTTTTGCTTCAGTTTAACATAGTAATATCTAAACTATTTTTGTTCTTAATGCAACTTCTTTCTTATATACTAATAAACACTGGAGGGTTATCATGCCCCCTAAGGACTTGAAAATGAGGGTTCAAGATGACACTTTGAAGGTTAAATTAAAATTCAATATCTAAAGTGAGCCAGGAGCATCATATGATCCCAGCAGGATGTACTTAATTTTATTCACCTAAATCTCTTAATTCCATGCTCACCAAGCAACATCCTGAGTTCCACATAAGCCTATCTGTGAGCAGAGAATATGCTGATCATGCTGACAGGACTATTTCTAGTCTGGGTTACAGTCATTTCTGTTGATAAATCAATAAAGGACATTCAGCAATGATTTGGCTTAACCAAAGAGCAACATAAGCTTATTATGCCGACAGAACATTTCTGCCAGATGTAACCATTCTGTTTCTCACTTTAAACCAACAGAGTGGCATTTTAGGTGTTTCCCCCTGCTCATTCATGACTTTTGATGATCTCTGAGTCCTTTTTCATTCCAGACATTGACCAGATCAGTATTTTTCAAATCTGGATTTCCATATCATCAGGAATGCAATGTATGGTTCCAGGGAATGTGAGAAAGCAACAGTACAGGACATACTTCTGGAACAATATTTAATAGAAACAGTAGAGAAAGAGACAAAGAGCTTCATTTTTACTAAAAGAAGCACAAATATATTTGGGAAAAATTATATCCATCATAAAAATAAAATTGAGATTTCTTAAAAACTCGCCACTTGTTACAGACACATGAGGCTCAATCACCAGATGCCCAGGGCTGCTTCAGTGACAAAGTTAACAAGTCAATGTTTGGACAGTACATATCATAAAGCACCATATCACATTCCTGTCATCCACTGTTCGGATGGTTGATTGCTTTATTTTTAATGACTATGATTCTGTTTTTCTGGTTCTTACTTCTCTTTCCCATTCTATGATCAATCTGTTTATAACATAGATGAATTCTATTTTGTGTTAATGACAGACTGATTTTGTTTGCTTCTCAGAACATAACCGCTACCCAGTTCAATCAGTGAGTAAGGAGTGTGTTGCTGCTGCTGCTAAGTCTCTTCAGTCGTGTCCGACTCTGTGCAACCCCATAGACACCAGCTCGCCAGGCTCCCCTGTCCCTGGGATTCTCCAGGCAAGAACAGTGGAGTGGGTTGCCATTTCCTTCTCCAGTAAGGAGATACTAGAAACTAAATTATCAGTAACTACATAAAGTATCTCATAGCTAGACAGTCTGTATGAAAGCTACACATGTTTTGCACCTTCTTCCTTTGGCTCCTGGAATCAGCATGGCAGCTATACTTCAAGCTGGGTTTAGAATGACAAATAGCATTGATCTACCTCCTTACCCAAACTCTTAAATAGCTTACTCTTGCCTCTAGAATAAAGTTCAATGCCCTTAGCATGGCATACAGCATGATCCATAAAGCATAAAGTAAGTCTCCAGGTTACTACTCAGAGTCTCATCTCTTGCCATACCTTGCCCTCAAAGTGCCTATCTGGCAAACTGAAATTCTTTCAGTGTCATAACCTCTCTATTCTCATTCTCACATCAGGGCCTTAGAAATTCCTGCTTCCTCTGCCCTGAACACCTGGTCCCCATTATTTGGTAGTTAACTTCACTCTTCAGACTTCCACCTAGATAGGAAGCCCCTCCCATTCTGCCTTCCGAGTTTGGCTTGCACGCCCCTCCATGTGGGACTTCAGTGGTCAATGCTCTGTGCATGCCTCTCACTGAATTTTCAATATCTCATTATAAAATCTCATTTGGTTCCCATATCCTTTAATGGACTGCAAGTCAACTAGAACACTAATTGGCTGTCTTTGCATCTTTCATCTGATTGATTACTACTTACTCCTTTAGAGCTTTTGGAAGAGGATGCTAATGTCCACCCTTTATCCATTCTTCCTTTACTTTGTAGCAACCACATTTTAGCTGGATGTCTGGTTATCCAATACAGAATATATGTCCCAATCTCTTCTGCAACTAAATGTGGCCAGGGGATGGGAGCAGAACACTTATGTGCAATTTTCAGTGCATCTCCACAAGGACACTTGTCCTGGATTCTATGTCTACCCTCTTGATGGCTAGGAAAGGTTAATAGTTTGGACATAAACTTGGAAGCCACATGTCAAAATTGGTATAAATACCTCACTAAGCCTATAATCCTTAGTCCGCATTGCTGTATATGAGAGAACTGTATGAGAGAACTTTTATGAGATAAAACTGTATCTCTTATTTGAGTCAATAGAGAGAATCAACTCTCTGTGGTACAGCAGCAAAGAACATAGAGGTCAATTTAGATGTCATTTCTTCAAGAACACTTCCATGCATCTGTCACCAGACTACAAATTCCATTAAGATTAGATACTCAATTCACATTTGTTTAATGACACATAAATTAATAAATGAATGAATGACTCCAGGAATCTAAAGTTATATACTAAGTTGACTAATGAATATAATTTCAAAAGTTCCCAATAAAATAGCAGCATAAGTAATTAAGTAACATCTGAAAAAAATTAGTGGAAATGTATTTAATTATAGAGTATAAGAATGTTTAAGATCAGTATATCTATTAATGTTATTTTATTGATCAAAGTAGAAGGAAAATACAAATACCATTAGGTTGAAAACTTGGAGCAAAGGGAGAAAATAATTCTCTCATGAAGTAATGTACTCTCTCCACCATCTGCATAAATTGCAGCATCCTTCCCGGGTGGTGCTAATGGTAATGAATCTGCCTGCAATGCAGGAGACACAGGAAACATGGGTTGGATCCCTCGATGGGAATGATCCCCTGGAGGAAGGCATGGCAACCCACTTCAGTATTCTTGCCTGGAGAAGTCTGTGGACCAAGGAGCCTGGCGGGCTACACTCCATGGAGTCACACAAGGTAGGACACAACTGAAGCAACTTAGCACACACCAGCTCATGAGGAACTGGGCTGGAAAGATATGTTCACGGAGCCCAGAAGAACAAGGAAAGCAGTCAGCTCAGTTTAGTCAGTTCAGTTCAATTTCTCAGTCCAGTTTGACTCTTTGCAGCCCCATGGATTGCAGCACGCCAGACCTCCCTGTCCATCACCAACTCCCAGGGTTTCCTCAAACTTATGTGCAGTGAGTTAATGATACCATCCAACCATCTCATCCACTGTCATCCCCTTCTCCTCCTGCCTTCAATTTTCCCCAACATCAGGGTCTTTTGCAGTGAGTCAGTTCTTCACATCAGGTGGCCAAAATCTTGGAGTTTGACTTTCAGCATCAGGCCTTCCAATAAATATTCAGGACGGATTTCTCTTAGGATAGATTGGTTGGATATCCCTGCAGTTCAAGGGACCCTCTCTAGAATCTTCTCCAACACCACAGTTCAAAAGCATCAATTCTTCGGCACTCAGCTTTCTTTATAGTCCGACTCTCACATCGACACATAACTGGAAAAACCATAGCTTTGACTAGACAGACATTTGTTGACAAAGTAATGTCTCTGCTTTTTAATATGGTGTCTAGGTTGGTCATAACTTTTCTTCCAAGGAGCAAGCATCTTTTAATTTCATGGCTGCAGTCATCATTGGCAGTGATTTTGGAGCACAGAAAAATAAAAGTCTGTCACTGTTTCCACTGTTTCCCCATATATTTGCCATGAAGTGATGGGACGATATGCCATGATCTTAGTTTTCTGAATGCTGAGCTTTAAGCCAACTTTTTCACTCTCCACTTTCACTTTCACCACGAGGCTCTTTAGTTCTTCTTCACTTTCTGCAATAAGGGTGGTGCTATCTGCATATCTGAGGTTATTGATATTTCTCCCAGCAATCTTGATTCCAGCTTATATTTCATCCAGCCCAGTGTTTCTCATGATATACTCTGCATATAAGTTAAATAAGTAGGGTAACAATATATAGCTTTGACATACTCCTTTCCCTATTTGGAACCAGTCTGTTGTTCCATGTCCAGTTCTGACTGTTGCTTCCTGACCTGCATATAGATTTCTCAAGAGGCAAGTCAGGTGGTCTGGTATTCCCATCTCTTTCAGAATTTTCCACAGTTTATTGTGATCCACACAGTCAAAGGCTTTGGCACAATCAATAAAGCAGAAATAGATGTTTTACTGGAACTCTCTTGCTTTCTCAATGATCCCATGTATGTTGGCAAATTGATATCTGGTTCCTCTGCCTTTTCTAAATCCAGTTTGAACATCTGAAAGTTCACCGTTCACCTACTGTTGAAGCCTGGCTTGGAAAATTTTGAGTATTACTTTCCTAGTGTGTGAGATGAGTGCAACTGTGCAGTAGTGTGAGGAGTCTTTGGCATTGCCCTTCTTTGGGATAGGAATGAAAACTGACCTATTCCAGTCCCGTGGCCACTGCTGAGTCTTCCAAATTTGCTGGCATATTGAGTGCAACACTTTCACAGCATCATCTTTTAGGATTTGCAATAGCTCAACTGGAATTCCATTACCTCCATTAGCTTTATTAGTAATGCTTCCTAAAGCCCATTTGACTTCACATTCCAGGATGTCTGGCTCTAGGTGAGTGATCACACCATCATGATTAACTGAGTCATGAAGATCTTTTTTGTACAGTTCTTCTATGTATTCTGAACACTTTTCTTAATATCCTCTGCTTCTGTTAGGTCCATACCGTTTCTGTCTTTTATTGTGCCCATCTTTACAAGAAAAGTTCCCTTGGTATCTCTAATTTTCTGGAAGAGATCTCTAGTCTTTCCCATTCTGTTCTTTTCCTCTATTTCTTTGCACTGATCACTGAGGAAGACTTTCTTATCTCTCCTTGCTACTCTTTGGAACTCTGCATTCAAATGGGTATATCTTTCCTTTTCACCCTTGCCTTTCATGTCTCTTCTATTCACAGCTATTGGTAAGGCCTCCTCAGATAACAATTTTGCCTTTTTGCATTTCCTTTCCTTGGGGATGGTCTTGATCCCTGTCTCCTGTACAATGTCAGGAACCTCTGTCCATAGGCACTCTGTCTAACAGACCTAAGCCCTTGAATCTGTTTGTACTTTCACTGTATAATCATCAGCTCAGGAGGAGGTAAAAAGAAAGCAATGCATTTAAAGAAAACTTGGACAAATCTTCAGTATCCTCTATTGACATAAAGGAAAGGAAACATGTTATCTCCATTTCATGGCAAACAAAGCAGCACATGCAATTTACCAAAATAATTATTGTATTTGTTACACATTCTATTGCTATTTTCATTACTGGTTTCAAACAATTCAGTAAAGTGTTGTTAACCTCTATGCAAACAACTAACACATCTTACATATAAAAATAATAGCCAATAATGTTAATAAATGATTCTGTGCTGTATGTCAGATTATTTGGTAAGTACTTTATATGGGTTATCTCTGAAATTTGCTTAAAAATATCTAGTAGACCCCTATTGTCAGTGTTGATTCATGTTATTTCTTATTTAACTATTGTATACACATGTACGACAAGGAGAACAACAAGGCTATATATTGTCACTTATATACAGAGTACATCATGAGAAATGCCAGGCTGGATGAATCACAAGCTGGAATCAAGACTGTTAGGAGAAATATCAACAACCTCAGATATGCAGTTGATACTATCCTATATGGTAGAAAGTGAAAAGAAACTAAAGAGCCTCTAGATGAGGGTGAAAAAGGAGAGTGAACTAGCTGGCCTAAAACTCAACATTCAAAAAACTAAGATTATAAAAACCAGTCCCATGACTTAATGGCAAATCAGTTCAGTTCAGTTCAGTTCAGTCACTCAGTCATGTCTGACTCTTTGCGACCCCATGAATTGCAGTATGCCAGGCCTCTCTATCCATCACCAACTCCCAGAGGTCACTCAGACTCACGTCCTTTGAGTCAGTGATGCCATCCAGCCATCTCATCTATGTTGTCCCCTTCTCCTCCTGCCCCCAATCCCTCGCAGCATCAGAGTCTTTTCTAATGAGTCAACTCTTCACATCAGGTGGCCAAAGTACTGGAGTTTCAGCTTTAGCATCATTCCTTCCAAAGAAATCCTAGGACAGATCTCCTTCAGAATGGACTGGTTATCTCCTTGCAGTCCAAGGGATTCTCAAGAGCCTTCTCCAGCATCACAGTTCAAAGGCATCAATTCTTTGGCTATCAGCCTTCTTCACAGTCCAACTCTCATATCCATATATGACCAATGGAAAAACCATAGCCTTGACTAGACGGACCTTAGTCGGCAAAGTAATGTCTCTGCTTTTGAATATGCTATCTAGGTTGGTCATAACTTTTCTTCCAAGGAGTAAGCGTCTTTTAATTTCATGGCTGCAGTCACCATCTGCAGTGATTTTGGAGCC
>SJYQ01000297.1:110111-178100 GCA_006410935.1 Redunca redunca
TACTCTGCATAGAAGTTAAATAAGCAGGGTGACAATATACAGCCTTGATGTACTCCTTTTCCTATTTGGAACCAGTCTGTTGTTCCATGTCCAGTTCTAACTGTTGCTTCCAGACCTGCATATAGGTTTCTTAAGAGGCAGGTCAGGTGGTCTGATATTCCCATCTCTTTCAGAATTTTCCACCATTTTATTGTGATCCACAAAATCAAAGGCTTTGGCATAGTCAATAAAGCAGAAATAGATGTTTTTCTGGAACTCTCTTGATTTTTCCATGATCCAGTGGATGTTGGCAATTTGATCTCTGGCTCCTCTGCCTTTTCTAAAACCAGCTTGAACATCAGGAAGTTCACGGTTCACGTATTGCTGAAGCCTGGCTTGGAGAATTTTGAGCATTACTTTACTAGCATGTGAGATGAGTGCAATTGTGCGGTAGTTTGAGCATTCTTTGGCATTGCCTTTCTTTGGGATTGGAATGAAAACTGACCTTTTCCAGTCCTGTGGCCACTGCTGAGTTTTCCAAATTTGCTGGCATATTGAGTGCAGCACTTTCACAGCATCATCTTTCAGGATTTGAAACAGCTCAACTGGAATTCCATCACCTCCACTAGCTTTGTTCGTAGTGATGCTTTCTAAGGCCCACTTGACTTCACATTCCAGGATGTCTGGCTCTAGATGAGTGATCACACCATCGTGATTATCTGGGTCATGAAGATCTTTTTTGTACAGTTCTTCTGTGTATTCTTGCCACCTCTTCTTAATATCTTCTGCTTCTGTTAGGTCCATACCATTTCTGTCCTTTATCGAGCCCATCTTTGCATGAAATGTTCCCTTGGTATCTCTAATTTTCTTGAAGAGATCTCTAGTCTTTCCCATTCTGTTGTTTTCCTCTATTTCTTTGCATTGATCGCTGAAGAAGGCTTTCTTATCTCTTCTTGCTATTCTTTGGAACTCTGCATTCAGATGCTTATATCTTTCCTTTTCTCCTTTGCTTTTCACTTCTCTTCTTTTCACAGCTATTTGTAAGGCCTCCCCAGACAGCCATTTTGCTTTTTTGCATTTCTTTTCCATGGGGAATGGTCTTGATCCCTGTCTCCTGTACAATGTCACGAACCTCCGTCCATAGTTCATCAGGCACTCTATCTATCAGATCTAGGCCATTAAATCTATTTCTCACTTCCACTGTATAATCATAAGGGATTTGATTTAGGTCATACCTAAATGGTCTAGCGGTTTTCCCTACTTTCTTCAATTTAAGTCTGAATTTGGCAATAAGGAGTTCATGATCTGAGCCAAAGTCAGCTCCTGGTCTTGTTTTTGCTAACTGTATAGAGCTTCTCCATCTTTGGCTGCAAAGAATATAATCAATCTGATTTCGGTGTTGACCATCTGGTGATGTCCATGTGTAGAGTCTTTCTTGTGTTGTTGCAAGAAGGTGTTTGCTATGACCAGTGCATTTTCTTGGCAAAACTCTATTAGTCTTTGCCCTGCTTCAAACGGGGAAAAAGTAGAAGTAGAGACAGATCTTATTTTCTTGAACTCCAAAATCACTGCAGACAGTGACTGCAGCCACAGATTAAAAACAACAACAACAACAACAACACTTGATCCTTGGAAGACGAGCTATGACAGACCTTGTTCTTATTGTTCAGTTGCCAAGTCTTGTCCGACTCTTTGTGACCCCACTGACTGCAGCACACCAGACTTCTCTGTCCCTTACTATTTTCCAGAGTTTGCCCAAGTTCATGTCCACTAAATCAGTGATGCTGTCCAACCATCTCATGCTCTGTTGTCCCCTTTTCCTTCTGCCTTCAGTCTTTCCTAGCATCAGGGTCTTTTCCAATAAGTGAGTTCTTTGCATCAGGTAGACAAAGTACTGAGCTTTAGCTTCAACTTCAGTCCTGTCATAGAATATTCAGGGTTGATTTCCTTTATTTATTTATTTATTTATTACTTTATTTTACTTTACAATGATTTCCTTGCTTTCCAATGGACTCTCAAGCGTCTTCTCTAGAACCACAGTTCTAAAGTGTCAATTCTTTAGCAAAGTGATGTCTTTGCTCTTTTTTTTTTTTTTTTGGTCTAGGTTGTGATGCTTTCCTGCCAAGAAGCAATCACCTTCTAATTACATGGCTGCAGTCACCATCCACAGTGATTTAAGAGCCCAAGAAGAGCAAATCTGTCACTGCTCCACATTTTCCCCTTTTATTTGCCATCAAGTGATGGGACTAGAAACCATCTTAGGTTTTTTAATTTAATACTAAGTTTTAAGCTGTTTTTTTCACTCTCTTCCTTCACCCTCATCAAAAGGCTGTTTAGTTCCTCTTTGCTTTCTGCCATTAGAGTAGTATCACCCACACATCTGAGGTTGTTGATATTTCTCATTCTCAATCCTGAATCAGTCAGTTGTTCCATACAGGGTTCTAACTGTTGCTTCTTGACCCGCATACAGGTTTCTCAGGAGACAAGTAAGACAGTCTGGTATCTCTTCAAGAATTTTCCAGTTTGTTACAATCCACACAGTCAAAGGCTTTAGTGTAGTCAATGAAACAGAGGTACATGTTTTTTTCTGGAATTCCCTTGCTTTCTCTCTGGTGCAGTGAATGTCGGCAATTTGATCTCTGGTTCCTCTGCCTTTTCTAAACCAAGCTTGAAAATCTGGAAGTTCTCGGTTCACATAATGATAAAGCCTAGCCTGGAGGATTTTGAGTATAACCTTACTAGCATGGGATCCTTTCATGGATCACTGCCTTGTCATGGTGAAGGGGCTTGCATAACTCAATGAGGTTATGAATCATGCTGTTTAAGGCCACCCAAGACAGATGGGTTTGTGGAGAGTTCTGACAAAACGTGATCCATTGGAGGAGGAAATGATGAACCACTCCAGTATAATAGCCATGAGAACTCCATGAACTAAAAGGAGGCCAAAAAATGACAAACCTAGACAGTGTATTAAAAAGCAGAGACATCACTTTGCTGACAAATGTCTGTATAGTCAGGGCAGGGGGAGAAGGGGGGGCGACAGAAGCTGAAATTGTTGATGGCATCACTGACTTAATAGACATGAGTTTGGGCAAACTCTGGTCAGGGAACTAAGACCCTGCATGCCACATGATGCAGCCAAAAAAAAAAAATACAAAATGTACATATATATACATATATATTTTTTTTCCCTACACCAAGACCAAACAAAAAACGCAGAAGCACAAACTTTATGAGCTCTGTTTTAAATTATTTAACTCATCTCTGGTATAACTTTAAAAAGGCTCAAGTATAATTTCATGACTCATTTACATTGGAACATTTTTAAATGTTTTATTTATGTTATGAGATTTTGTGAGCATTTTATAAATTGTGAAAGTGGCAGCACCTTTTATTCAGGCTTTAAATTTCAGTCTCGCCAAAAGAAGGGAACCAGATTACTTTAATTCAAAGCAATGTAGGTTCAGATTTTTTATGCAAATTCTTAGCTTATATTTAGCCTAAAACATGTAAAAGAAAACTGATTTCACTTGACAAACAGAAAGCAGATGTTAATCCAGAGAAATTCAGTCCTCAAATTTTTTTGTTCATCTGTACTTATTAGTCTTATTAGTATAAAACAGGAGCAATGCCACTTCCCAGAAACAAATCAAATTTCAAGTATAATTCTGTACTAACAGAGATCTTCTGTTTTACCTCAAAAATATCTTTTGAAGTTCACTAAGGGAGATTTGGAGAATTTTCTCTTATTTTCACAGTCAATACCATTTACCATCTCTAGGACAAGTGGTCCAAATAACTAGCCAGACACGTATCCAGTGATTACAGGGTCAAGTTAAGGTTCCCTATTACATTCTATGTTACCTGTATAAATTGGACCTATTCATTTGCATGCAAACCATATGCATAATAATTAATTTTAGGAGAAAATGAAGGTTCAGGGAACTCCCTGCTAAGGCAGCACTTGTACTGCAGTGGCCCAGGTTCTCCTGGTTGGAGAACTGAGATCCCTCAAGCTGCATAGTGTAGTCAATTTTAAAAATTTAAAAAGAAAAGAAAATGAAAGCTCAGGTCTGTATATTTATGTCCTAAGACTTACTTTTGTCTGAAGTAATAGGAAAATGGAGGCAAACGATTTTGATAAATGTGTAAAAAGCTGACTTGTGTGAAAGGGTCAGTTCAAGGTTTCATCTTGCTGAATCATACTGTACTAACAACCTCAGTGGATATTTATGGATAGCTTTTTTTGCTTATCTCATTTAACTCTCTTAAAACCCACTGACATCTCTACTGTTACCACCATCACCCTCCTATCACAGTAAAGGAAACAGAGACTTAGAGGGATGATGTTAATAGGTACAGAGATGCAGGGCTTGGAAGTGGCAGAGCTTGGATTCGAACATACGTCAGTGTGATGCCAAAATCTGTACATTTAATAGCTATGCTAATGCAGTCTAGTTGGAGGTCCCTTTATTTAACAAAATGGAGGGCCTTACAAAAAGTAGGATATCTTCAGAAAGAAATGCCTTCAAGGACTGCATTTTGGAGCAGGGGGCAGGAAAAAAAAAACAATACCATACAAAAAACTGACAGAAAAGTGTTAGAAGTGATGATACAAAAATTGTACTCTTTTAAAATTTTCCAGTTAACTTCCCATCTCCTATTGCTGTCCTGAAATTCTGCAGAGCTGAAGCTCCCAGTTCTACACTGCAGCAGCCATTCAGAACAGGTGATGAATGTAATTACATGAGCAAAGCTTCACCTTATCAAAAGTCACTTTCCCTCTTTTCAGAATTTTATAAGGATCCCCTGGAGATAGCAGCAATAATACTTCATATTTATGTTAACTTTTCACATTAATGGAAATACCTTTAGACGAAACATATCAAGAATGTCCTAATACTAAGTTTTCCCAAAACTCCTCTGAATCAATAACACATATTTGATGAAATTCTGTATCAGTGGCATGCATGTGTACTTACTGAGTAGTGTCCATTGCTGTGTGACCCTGTGGACTATAGCCCACCAGGTTCCTCTCTGTCCATAGGATTCTCCAGGCAAGAATACTGGAGTGGGTTGTTACGCCTTCTCCAGGTGATATTCCTAACCCAGGGATCAAAATGACATCTGATAGGTCGCCTGCATTGGCAGGCAGGTTCTTCACCACTAGCGCCACCTGGGAAGCCCCATCACTGGCATGTGAAAGTGCAAATCGCTCAGTCGTATCTGACTCTTTGCAACCTCATAGATTGTAGCCTGCCAGGCTCCTCTGTCCATGGCAAGAATACTGGAGTGGGTTGCCATATCCTCCTCCAGGGGATCTTCCCAATCCAGGGATCGAACCCAGGTGTCCTGCAATGCAGGCAGACTCTTTACCATCTGAGCCACCAGGGAAGCCCATGAATACTGGACTGGGTAGCCTATCCCTTCTCCAGGGGATCTTCATGACCCAGGAAAAGAACCAGGGTCTCCTGTATTGCATGCAGAATCTTTACCAACTGAGCTATCAGGGAAGCCCCATCACTGGCATCCATGATGCCTAATGGTGTTCCTGGTTCTGTAAGACTTCAGGAGTCTCCTCCAATGAAAATTAGACATTATTTTTAAGGCTCCAGAGACAAGGTCCTATCCTCCCAGTAGCTCCCAGTATGATACACTGAATGACAAGTCATCATTTTACACACACAATCCATTTTTTCTGACTTAAAAAAATTTTTTTTGGCTAACTTCTGTGAACCCTTTTCCACGGGGGAAATAAGATAAAAAATGCAAGTACATCAGTAAGACTGTCCCCTCCCCTTCTGTGAGTCCACTGGCAGAGCAGGAGCATGTACAATACAAAGTGTCCTTTGTTGATTGGCCTCAGACTAAAAAAAAAATTCAAATATCCTATGTCTTCAGTATAAAGGAATTAGCTGGATCCACAATGTAAATATTCATGAAAGGAAAGAGGTCCTAAGGGAAGATAAATCTCTAAATTCTAAATTTGTTTTCTTCATTTGCTGCCTAGTTTAAAACCACCAAAACCAAGAACTTTCATGGTAAAAGTTGCAGCCAAGTGTCAGTGAGAATGAGTTCAAAAATAAGAATAATCCTTTCCCAATTTGTTATAAAATATTTTTGGTTGCTCAAGGTTGGGGCAATAGGGGTAAATTAGGAATATGGTATTAACATGTGCTGCTTGTGGGCTAAGTTGCTTCAGTTGTGTCTCTTTGCAACCCTATGAACTGTAGACTGCTGGGCTCCTGTCTCCTATGTCTCCTGCATTGGCAGGAAAATTCTTTACCACTAGCGCCACCTGGGAAGTATATACACTACTGTATATAAAACAGACAACAAGGGTCTACTATACAGCACAGGGAGCTCTACTCAATATTCTGTGATAACTTATAAGGTAAAAGAATCTGAAAAAAAAAAGATATATATGTATATATAACTGAATCACTTGGCTGTACACCTAAAACTAACACAACATTGTAAATCAACTATGTGCTGAGTGCTTAGTTGCTCAGTCATGTCTTGATTCTTTGCAACCCCATGGACTGCAGCCTGCCAGGCTCCTCTGTCCATGGCAAGAATACTGGAGTGGGTTGCCATCCTCCTTCAGGGGATCTTCCCAACCCAGGGATCGAACCCAGGTGTCCTGCAATGCAGGCAGACTCTTTACCATCTGAGCCACCAGGGAAGCCCATGAATACTGGACTGGGTAGCCTATCCCTTCTCCAGGGGATCTGCCTGACCCAGGGATCAAACCAGGGTCTCTTGCATTACAGGCAGATTCTTTACCATCTTAGCCACCAGGGAAGCCCCAATTATACTTTGATTTTTTTTTTTAAAATCTAAATAAATTAAAGAAACACTTCTGGTTCCTCAAATGAAACCTGGAGGAACCTCCAACTTCTAACAATTAGCACAGGTAGAGCCTAATCCAGATGCAAAAACTGCAAAGTGTTCTAGGAGGGCCTCTTAGAGATGATCCTTGTGTTCTGAAAGGGAAAAGGGCAAGGACAGAGGGAACCACTCTTCTCACTGTATCACTTGAATGAGAAGAGGTTAAACATTCCAATGCCTCCTCCCCTCCATACCCATCAAAGGGGATTTGTTGCACATTGGGCTTCTCATGTGGCACTAATGGTAAAGAATCCGCCTGTCAAAGCAGGAGATACAGGTTCCATCCCTGGGTCAGGAAGATCCCCTGGAGAATGGAATGGCACCCCACTCCAGTATTCTTGCCTGGAGAATCCCCACAGACAGAGGAGCCTGAAGGTCTATAGTCTGTGAGGTTGTAAAGAGTCCGATATGACTGAGCACAGCATGCAACACAGTGAAGCAGGAGGAAGAGGTTATAGGATGTTTAAAGAGTAAAAGCACCAGAAAAATCAGAAGACATTAAGGAAGCAAATATCTAGACTGGCCTGGGAAGTACTGACATCGAAACAAAACCCACGAGCAGGCAGAGCACAAGTGGGGCTGACCGAGGACCACAGGGGCAGGAGAGGGCCTCTGGGGGGTGAGGTTCACAGCTGCACATAAAGAACAAGAAGAAAGGAATGGACAGAGGCCCCAGAGCAGGATATCTTTTGTCTTCAAACATGAATTTCATTGTATTTTTTTTTTCAGATTGGAAAGGAAAGATTTAAACTCTATTTGCAGATATCATCTTACAGATCGAAAATGCAAGGAATCCACTTTTGTTTTTTGCATATTTGATAAAACCATTTCATTTATTTACTTGTTTTTACATTCCTTTTTAATCTTCTTTTCCATTATGGGTTATCATAGGCTACTGCATACAGTTCTCTGTGCTATACAGTAGGACCTTGTTGTTTATCCATTCTGTATATAAGAGCTTACATCTGTTAACCCCAAGCCCTGCTCCACCCCTCCCACAACACGGTCCCCCTTGGCAACCGTCAGTCTGTTCTCTGTGTCCATGACTCTGTCTCTGTTTCACAAAGAGGTTCATCTGTGTGAACCTCTATGTTCATAGCAGTGCTGTTCACAATAGCCAAGACATGGAAACAATTTAAATGTCCCTTGACAGATGAATGGATAAAGAAGGTGTGGTACATATGTACAATGAAGCAGGACAACTTTAATGACTGCCAGTGCAGACAGGTGAGTTATCACAAGTCTTCCAGGGAAATGGCTTAGGGACATAGTGGGGAAAAGGGGTGGAGTGAGGAGCAATGTGGGACCCCAGCTCACCAAGTTGGGGGCTTTATTATTAATATACACCTTGAATTCTCTCTCTCAGGCTGTTACCACCTGTGTGCTCATGTGAAAAAAAAAACACTCATTCTGTTCATTCAAAATATTTTCTAGATGTAAAACCAATCACTTAAAGAAAGTTAAACTATATTGTAAATACCCCAGGGAAACAGTTTTAAAAGTAAATGACAATAAAAGCGCTAAGATGCAAAGAAAGCTCTATTTTATAATGTGGATAATCAACTTCAAATTATCTATTTTGTAAATATGCATTCTGGGGTTTTAATTTTCTATAAAGTAGGCCACACAGAAATAGCTTAGTTTATACACATACACACAAATACAACTGAAGTAAAAATAAATAAAAACCTGAAGAGTAGAGGGAGAGCCATGAAGGCAGTGGTAGCAGAAGCAGCTGTCTATAGAATCAGAAAGTGTTGGGGAATATTTGGAGATTTTAATAAGCTGGACATTGTGTCTGGATGATGTTGTCTTTAAGAAAGAGGCTTTCACACTGATAGTGAAGGAGAGAGCAAGTGGATATTTTCAAGAGGACTCAAAGTTCTAAGAAAAATATGAAGTTTAGAAAGTTGGGCAAACGACCCCCAAGAAAACCAAAGCCACAATTCTGCTTTTAAAGATGCAAATAACCCAGGAGGTGAATGTCAATGACTTGCGACAGGCACAGTCAGATGGTGAAGGGTCTGCAGCTTGAGCAAGGTGGACACGGGAACACGAGGGTTGGTGACTCATCCTATCACTGAGAAAAACCTTTAATTCTTACGAAGGAAAAACTACAGGGATGGAGGCTTTTTCCCTTCAAGTGCGATAGTGCCTGAATTTGGGCCATTAAACTTGGGCAGTTGATCAGCTGGAATTGTCTCATAACCAGGTTATCCAGGGGAGAGATCTGGGCATAACATAGCAGATTCTATAACTCGGCCTTCTCTCTGTAATTTGCTTTCTGTAGACAGTTTCCTTCCCAGATATTCAAGAACCATCACAACCGTTACCACTAAAGTAAAAATAAAAACAAGCTGCTATTTTCTATGAACTTACTATGAGCCAGCCAAGCACTGGGTCAAGCTTTTTGTTGTTGTTTTAAAATTTTTTATCTATTCTTCAATGAGCTGCAACAAATCTTAACTGCCTTTCTTGAGGGCAGCATGCCCATGTTCGATATGTCCAAAAAGTGTGTTTATTTAGCAGTACTTTGTCTTTTTCCACAGCCTTCCACAGCATTCACAGGCCTCTGAATTCTTTTCTGTCAAACAAACCTTTTATTTTTATTTTAATTTTTAACTGAGGATAATTAGTATATGTTCACGGCAAATAGATGGGGAAACAGTGGAAAGAGTGGCTGACTATTTGGGGGGGGGGCTCCAAAATCACTGCAGAATCACTCCAAAATCACTGTCAATATCACTGGCTTATGATACTGTGATGGTTTCTGCCATATATCAACATGAAATGGCCATAGTTATACATATGTCCCCTCCCTCCTGGATCTCCCTCCTATCTCTCTCCTCATCCTACCCCTCTAGGTTGTCACAAAGCACCGGCTTTGGTTTCGCTGTGTCATATAGCAAATTCCCACTGGCTATCTATTTTACATAATGGTCATGTATATGTTTCAACGCTACTCTCTCAAATCATCCCACCCTCTCCTTCCCCACTGTGTCCAAAAGTCTGTTCTTCATGTCTGCATCTCCTTTGCTTCCCCACAAGTAGTATCACCAGTACTACCTTTCTAGATTCCATATATACGTATTAATATAGGATATTTGTCTTTCTCTTTCTTACTTCAATCTGTGTAATAGACTCTAAGTTTATCCACCTCATTAGAGCTGACTCAAATGGATTCCTTTTTACAGTTGAGTCATATTCCATTGTATATATGTACCACAACTTCTTTATCCATTCATCTGTTGATATACATCTAGGTTGCTTCCATGTATGAGCTATTGTAAATAGTGCTTCAAAGAACATTGGGGCACATGTGACTTTTTCAAGTATGGTTTCCTCAAGGTATATGCTTAGTAGTGGGATTGCTAGGTCATATGGTATAGAAACACAAAAGGCCCCAAAGAGCCAAAGCAATCTGGAGAAAGAAGAATGAAGCTGGAGTAATCAATGTTCCTGACTTCAGACTATACTACAAAGCTACAGTCATTAAGACAGTATGATACTGCCACAAACACACTCTTTATATTTAACTTTTAGAAATTAATGTTATTCTTATCTCTAGTCCATTCTTTAAAGTATTATTATGGTGGTTGGATAATGGCATGGCACAAATATTTAGAAAGAAGATCTATATAGGGTGAAGGGTTTGGCTGATTGATGCACAAAGTTCTACAAACCCTAAACTGGATGATTTTATCATGAGCTTTGAGGAGGAACCTCAAAGTTCTGAGAGCTTACACATTAGGAGAAAAAGGCTGAGAGTATTTAAATAATTTTCCCAAAGACCACAGGGCACTTAGTGATGTTGTAGGACAGTATTTAGAATATTAACATGTATATGTGTGTGTGCATTATTACCACTCTTTATTTTACCTATTTCCTCTTCCCCATTTGGAACACCTAAGCCATTTGGACTTGTTGCTTAAGATTAAGGATGCTTTAGTGGAAAAAAAAAAAAGAGGGGAAAAAAGAGCCCCAGGAGAGGACTCACTCAGCAAACAGATAGCAGATTTGGCAGATTACCTGAAGAAGAACTAGGTTACCTATCCTAAGGCAGATTCTTTACTGACTAAGCTACTAGGGAAGCCCATCACAAGTTTAACCATCCCCTACACAGGATTCTACAATCTGGAAGAAGGTGGACTGTCTGAAGAGGAAGCAGAAGATATTTAGGCAGTCACAGGCCCCTGAGGAAAGAGACCCCGGACCTCGACCCCATGCCTCGGATAATCCTCGAATAAATAATCATATACTTTATTATCAAAGTGACACTGCAGATAATTACCTAAAAACAGGTGAAAACTCAAATTATACTGGGAAAACCTCACAGAGGATTACCCTACCTCTGAGGATGAGAAGGTAATAGAACCTCCCACAAAAGGCAGAAAGAACCTGTGTTCTTTTCTCAGAAAATCCATAGGGACAGAAAAAATCCTTAAGAATCAGTGAGTCTAGATAGCTGATATATTTATAGGGCTTTTCAGAATTCCCTGAATCTCAGAATGAATCCTTTCCACCAAATAGTGGCTTTGAGTTTTCTGTTTTATAGTTTATAATTGATATTTATTTGTATTTTATAGTGTAGCTTTTCCTCAAACATCTGCTAAGTCTTGATTGTATGCTCATATTTATAGCTAAATCCTCTTTTGAATTGCATGCTGTATCTGTTCTTGGCGCAAAGACCCACACTGGCATCTGGACAGAATATTCAGTGGTGGTGGGGAAGCAACACAACTTTTTCCCTGATCCTGGATATATCCTATTCACCTAGGCTGTGTCCAGCCACCCTGTGACCCATTTACTCCCTCAAGTCAAAATCCCAGACATGCTGTTCTCAACTAGATTCAGAAATCACAGTTGATACTAGACCCCAGGGAGGGGC
The DNA here is from genome assembly GCA_006410935.1 of Redunca redunca. Classification (NCBI taxonomy): domain Eukaryota; kingdom Metazoa; phylum Chordata; class Mammalia; order Artiodactyla; family Bovidae; genus Redunca; species Redunca redunca. The sequence goes on from SJYQ01000297.1 coordinate 121,870, forward strand.
ATGAGGTCTCGTGAATGAACTGAACAGCATCTCATCACCCCTGGCCTAGGCCAATCACCCTTGCTCTCAGTTTCACCCACTCCTGAATGTTAATTTAGTACTGTATACATGTTCTTCATCAGGAGGCACCCACAGAACTCATGAGCTGTAATTCCTTCTTCAATCAGTCTTGTCTTATATGAATCCTTCATTATTCTCATTTCACCAAAAGTTTCCAAACATGCCTCTGAGCTCAGCTATTTAATTATCTGTTATTTATTTAGTTAAGTATCTTTTCGATCATCTCCTGGACTTTGATGGAAGAGAGGGAGACTACAGCATGTAGCAGTAATTGTGAAATAACACATATTACAGCATGTAGCTGTAACTGTGAAATGAAAGCCAAGGGCCAACTCAGCAGGGGCCTGGGTGTTCTGAGAGCTAGAGCCCAGCTAGTCAATGGGCTTTTCTCAGAGTGTGGTGGGGGCTTATGTACACATGACCCCTGGGGGTTACATAACAAACCCAGTATCCAGACATTACACTCTATTAACCTCACTCCCGAACTTAGGTCCAGTAGACCATAGGAGCAACCTAGAAATTGACTGACAATGCATTTCTTCCTCCCCACAGAATAAGGGCTTAAAATAGAAGTTAAACTTATCATTAAAAAATGGTTTCATTATTTACATCCTTGTAAAGGCAGTGGAATCAGAAGTATTCATTAATGCATTCATCCTAGAAATTTTTATAATTTTATTTGCCAAACACTGTTCTAGATCCTAAAGACAGCACAATGAAACTTATAATATATCCATGTCTCCTGACTTCCACTCAGTTTATTAATGAACTCTCAGAAGTATCTTGTCTTTCATAAAGATAAATAAGAGATATTTAATGCTTAAAAATAATTTGAAAATAAAGTTGTACCTAAAGTTGCATTTTACCTATATGTTTCAGCAGATAAAACTACATATTTGTTTTTTATAAGATATGAAGCAATGACATAATTCCTAAGTTCCAAACAGCTCTTTCAAATCATAAACATAATATGTATTTTCTTAATAGAAAAGTAAATGCCTTATTTCAACTTTATCTCGATACTTTCTCTACCCTTTTGAAAATAAACCTGTCTTTTTAATATTTCAAGAAAAAATAATGCATTTTCCACAGCCATAAAATTAGACACTATTGGTTTTTTACAGTTTGAATCAATACCAATTATACACCTGCGGGTCTGGTCTCTTCTTTATTATAGAGGCTTCTATTCAAGTACTANAGGTTGACAATAATAAAAAAGTTAAAGTAAAAACAGTTTAGTGTACTTAACAAGTATTTTGTTGGCATTAATCAACTCAAGTCTTCTCTCACTATTTCTTATATATATAATTTTAAATATTCATCTGTCATATATATTTATATGTTTGATACATGTTTATGTATATTTCATATATATATTTCATCTGTCCTACTAAAAGTAAATAGGAGACCATGAGATCATGATCAAGTCAGAAATGCAGAAAACCAGAGGCTGGAGGATCCAGAGAACATTTTAAACAAGTTCTGTGTTTATCTAGTATGCTGTTTTCACTGTTATGATGATTTACTATGGGGTCATCATGACACTTAGCAATTTCTTATCCATTCTTTTCTATCCTGTGAGTACATATTTGAAGAATGGCACATTCTTGGACTAAACAACAGCAGACAAGGCAGATAACATGATGCACATAAATTAAAGTTGCAGAGGTGGCACCAAGCAGTGAAGACAGAGGATGAGAGGGCTCTGGAATAGTCTGTGTTTCTCCTTAAAATTAACTGTTGCATCTGCAACAAACCAAATTCTCCAAACCTGCTTAATATTTACTTCCTTCAAGAAGCTTTCTCCAAACAGAGCATTGACATTTCTAACAACTATGTGGAAGTCAAGGTGTTGTATTTGTTTGAATATTACAGATAGTCCTTGACTTATGATGGTTCAACTTATCATAATGGTGTAAAAGTGATATACATTCAGTAAAAACTGTACTCCAAATTTTGATATTTGATCTTTTCTCAGGTGAGCAGTATGTGGTTCAGTGCTCTCCTGATGCTAGGCAACTGCAGCCGTAGTTCCCATTCAGCCCCAAATCATAAGAACACGAGAGAAAACAACCCATTCACATACAACCATTCTGTTTTCCATTTTCAGTACAGTATTCAGAATTATATGAGATAGTCCACACTTTATTACGAAAGAGGCTTTGTCTTAGATGGTTTCTTGTCCACCTATAGGCTAACATAAGTATTCTGAACACATGTAAGGTAGGCTCGGCTAAGCTATACTATTTTGTAGGTTAGGTGTACTCGATGCGTTTTTTATTTATTTATTTATTTAATTTTTTAATTTTTATTTTAACTTTAGTTTACTTTATAATACTGTGTTGGTTTTGCCAAACATTGACATGAATTCACCACAAGTGTACATGCGTTCCCAAACATGAATCCCCTCCCACCTCCCACCCCATAACATCTCTCTGAGTCCTCCCCATGCACCAGCCCCAAGCATCCTGCATCCTGCATCCTGCATCAGATATAGACAGGCGATTCGTATCTTACATGATAGTATACATGTTTCAATGCGTTTTTGATGTACAGTATGTTTGAGACAAAACTCCATTGTAGGTTGAGGAAGATCTGTACCATTCATCAGAGTGCAATTCAAGAGCTGTATGTATTAGATCACACAGGATAAGATTTAAAAACACAGACTCCCAGGTATCACCCCAGATGTTCCAAATCTGAAACTCAAGAAATGGTGCCCTGCAACTTGTATTTAAATGAGCTCCCCAACTAACAACCTTATATACTAAAGTTTAAGAACCACTGTCCCACAGCTTCCAACACAGGTCAATTATCAGTGATTGAATTAGGATTTGGGGCCATGGAAGAGAAGAATACATTCAGAAGGGTAAACATGAACATAAACTTAGAATGTGCCTTATTAGGAAATGAAACACTCAACATACATGGGGGTGTCTAAGGGAGCAGATAAAGTACACATATAAAAGTCAAAGTGATCACAAGCACACTAAGAAACACTGTAAAAGTAATCAGATACTCAAAAAAATGCTGAAAGACACACATGCAGAAATCATTAGGATAAAAGATGAGTGTTTTCTATTTTAAAAGGCAAACAGCCATTTCCTTATTTTTACAAACTCACAAAAAGTCTGCCTAAAAATGCTAAAAAAGATGACTGAAGAGAAGGTTTTCTTATTTTGCATTCACAAAGCAAAACAAACAAAATAGGTCTTTCTAGTCAAGTTCAACTTTTAAAGAAGAAAATTATTAGATTATTTCTCCCTGACAACCTTTATGTTTTTCTAGTAAAAATTATATATATTTAAGGTATACAACATGATGTTTGGGTATACATATACAAACATCTACATAATGATTACCACAGTCACGCTAATAAAATTAACACATCTATCATCCCATATGGGACTTCTCAGGTGGCTCAGTGGTAAAGAATCCACCTGAGAAGTAGGAGACACAGGTTCAATCTTTGGGTCCGGAAGATACCCTAGAGAAGGAAATGGAAACGCACTCCAGTATTCTTGCCTAGGAAAACAGAGGAGCCTCCTGGGCTATGCTTCATGGGGACACAAAAGAGTAGACATGACTTACTGACTAAACAACAAAATTGTCCCATATAGGTACTTTGTGTGTGTGTGTGTGCACATTTGTGTACTGAGAGCACCTGAAATTTACTCTTTTTTCAAATTTCCAGTATAAACTACATTTTTAAATATAACCATCATGCTCTTCATTTAATGTCTAGAATTTATTCATCCAACATAACTGCAATTTTGTACCCTTAGACCAACCATTTCCCCACTTCCCATTCTGCTTCTATGTATTCAACGTTTTTAGATTTCACATAGTGAGATCATGTAGCATTTTTCCTTGTGTCTGGCTTATTTCACTTAGTATCATGTCCTCCAGGTTCATACAGGCATCATTCATACATACAGCCTTCTCTTTAAGGCTAAATAATATTTCATTATGTGTGTGTGTGACTCAGTTATGTCTGACTCTTGGTGACCTCATGGACTATAGCCTGCCAGGCTCCTCTGTCCACGGAATTCTCCAAATGAATGAATAAATGAATGAATTTAAAAAAAAAAAAAAGAATACTGGAATGGATTGCCATTCTTTTTTCCAGGTGATCTTCCCGACCCAGGGATCAAACTGTGTCTCCTGCACTGCAGGCAGATTCTTTACTGTCTGAGCCACCAGGAAAGACCGGGAAAGTAAATATTCCAAACAATAAAAAAAAAAAAACCAGTTAGATCAAATCTTCAAAGATGAACCTGGTATAATAACATGAAGTCATAAAAAGTCGTATAAAAGAATATTTAATGGCATGGGAAAAATACATGATATAAAGCAAATCAATTTTTCCCCTCAATCATGTTGAAGTTTTACATAGGAAAGTATTAGGATGTATAGCTATTTTATTTTCCATTGTCTTCTTAGTGAATTTTTCTAGATTTTCAGGTTTTCTAAAATGCATGTTAACTTACAATGATGAAAATAAATACATAAAAATAAAAGATGGTATTATTTTGATCACATTTTTCAAAAAGTTCATGTTACATTGTGAGATCTCTTTCATGATATTTCTACAAAATCACAGCTTTCTTAGAAGGAATTAAAGAAACTTTTTCTATTCATATTCTCTTCTTTTTAACTTGACTAAATTTGATTTAAGTTTGGTGATTATTGTTAATGATCATGAGTGACTAATGTCCAAATCTCTGGTTTGCTTTTTTCTGCAGAATATATTTCCTGTTAACTTTTCATAGTGCCAAGGCTAATGGATATATTAGAATGGTTATAGCAAGAGAAAAATATGATCTGAAATGATACATACATACCAATGTTCATTGCAGCACTGTTTAAAATAGCCAAGATATGTAAGCAACCTAAATGTCCACTGACAGAGGAATAGGCAAAGATGTGATACATATATACAATGGTATATTACTCAGCCACTAAAAGGAATAAAATAATGCCATTTTCAGCAACCTGGATGGGCCTAGAGAGCGTCACACTGAGTGAAGTAAGTCAGAGAGAAGGAGAAATACTGTATGACATCACTTACATGTGGAATCTAAAAAGAAATTATATAAATAAACTTAGTTTCAAAACAAAAAGAGACTCACAGACTTAGAGAGCAAACTTATGGTTGCGGGGAGCAGGAAGGGATAGGTAGGGACTTTGGGAAGGTCATGTTCACACTGTTATATCCAAATTGGATAACCAACAAGGATCTACTGTATAGCACACGGAGGTCTGCTCAATGTTATGTGCCAGCCTGGATGGGAGGAGGTCTTGAGGGATAGTGGATACATGTACATGTCTGGCTGAGTCCCTTTGCTGTTCACCTGAAACTATCATAATGTTGTTAACTGGCTATATCTCAATGGAAAATAAAATTTTAAAGTTTGGGGAAAAAATGATGGTTGAATAACTGTTTACTTCAAGAACTCACCTAGGGCCAGGGATTTTATTAACCTTACAAGAATATAATCTTGGTCAGAGGTTTTTGATGTCCATTAACTTGTAAAATATTTGTTGCTGTTGTAGAAAATAAATATTTGTTATTTTGTTGTACAAAACAAATATTTGTTCAGCTCATGAACGGTGTATATGGAAAAAATTAATTTGTTCTTTGGAGCTATAAATTAACTCACCAGCCTTGGGCTATTTACTGTCCATTGTACATGCATGCAGGCGGAGAAGGCAATGGCACCCAACTCCAGTACTTTTGCCTAGAAAATCCCATGGACGGAGGAGGCTGGAAGGCTGCAGTCCATGGGGTCACTGAGGGTTGGACACGATTGAGCAACTTTACTTTAACTTTTCACTTTCATGCATTGGAGAAGGAAATGGCAACTCATTCCAGTGTTCTTGCCTGGAGAATCTCAGGGATGGGGGAGCCTGGTGGGCTGTCATCTATGGGGTCGCAGAGTTGGACACGACTGAAGAGACTTAGCAGCAGCAGCAGTACATGCATGTATGGTTAGTTTACCCACAAAAAAAAGAAAGAATTTTATCATTCTATAATAGATTCTCCTTTGTCACTTGTGATCTAAACACAATGTAATGCTCCATCTCTCAGTGACTAAAAGGACAGTAATCCAGGAATCAGGTCTGTGGCAATTTGATGACTCTCCTGTTGCCTTTGGATCTCATTTATTCTTTTTTTTTTTAATACAAATGTATTTATTTTAATTGAAGGCTAACTACTTTACAATATTATATTGGTTTTGCCATACATTGACATGAATCTGCCACGGGTGTACATGTGTCTCCCATTCTGAACCCCCCCTCCCACCTCCCTCACCATACCATTCCTCTGGGTTATCCCACTGCACTAGCTTCGAGCACCCTATATCGTACATCGAACTTGGACCGGCGATTCATTTCACATATGATAATATACATGTTTCAATGCCATTCTGCCAAATCATCCCACCCTCTCCCTCTCCCACACAGTCCAAAAGACTGTTCTATACATCTGTGTCTCTTTTGCTGTCTCGTATACAGGGTTATCATTACCATCTTTATAAATTGCATATATATGCATTAGTATACTGTATTGGTGTTTTTCTTTCTGGCTTACTTCACTCTGTATAATAGGCTCCAGTTTTATCCCTTCATTAGAACTGATTCAAATCCATTCTTTTTAATGGCTGAGTAATACTCCATTGTGTATATGTATCAGAGCTTTCTTATTCATTCGTCTGCTGATGGACATCTAGGTTGCTTCCACGTCCTGGCTATTATAAACAGTGCTGCAGGATCCTCTAAGACCCATCTCGAAGAATACTGGAAATAAAAGCAAAAATAAACAAATGGACCCAATTAAAATGAAAAGCTTCTGCACAACAAAGGAAACTATAAGCAAAGTGAAAAGACAGCTCAGAATGGGAGAAAATAATAGCAAACGAAGCAACTGACAAAGAATTAATCTCAAAAATATACAAGCAACTCCTACAGCTCAATTCCAGAAAAATAAATGACCCAACCAAAAAGTGGGCCAAAGAACTAAACAGACATTTCTCCAAAGAAGACATACAGATGGCTAACAAACACATGAAAAGATGCTCAACATCACTCATTATCAGAGAAATGCAAATCAAAACCACAATGAGGTAACATTTCATGCCAGTCAGAATGGCTGAGATCCAAAAGTCTACAAGCAATAAATGCTGGAGAGGGTGTGGAGAAAAGGGAACCCTCTTACACTGTTGGTGGGAATGCAAACTAGTACAGCCACTATGGAGAACAGTGTGGATATTCCTTAACAACTGGAAATAGAACTGCCATACAACCCAGCAATCCCACTGCTGGGCATACACACCGAGGAAACTAGAATTGAAAGAGACATGTGTACCTCAGTGTTCATCATTTATTCTTAATGTATGCTAATATTCAGGGCTTCCCAAGTGGTGCTAGTAGTAAAGAACGCACCTGCCAGTCCAGGAGACATAAGAGATGTGGGTTTGATGCTTGGATCAGGAAGATCCCCTGAAGGAGGAAATGGTAACCCACGTCAGTATTCTTGGCTGGAAAATCCCATGGACAGAGGAGCCTGGCAAGCCACACACTCCACAGGGTCGCAGAGAGTCAGACATGATTGAAGCAACTTAGCATGCATACACTAGAAGTCACATAGCATTTCTTCTCTGAAGAGCAGCAAAATATAGTATGCATTTTTAAGTACCACACATGTCTCAAGGCATTATCACATTTGTTTCTCACTGCTTCTTGTGGCACTTAAAATAGTTGAAAATCCACTCCTCTTTGAAAGATGAAATTTCAAAATTTAACCTTGATTTCCTGCTTTCATCAGAAGTTTGTCTCTTCTTCTCCATGAAGATATCTAATGTTTTAATGTTTATATGTTTTAATTATCAGAGTTTCTTGTCATCTTCTTTAAACTTTTTTGAGACAAACGAGTAGACGGAAAGGAGGTAGTAATCTCCTCTGGCAGAGTGTATGGGAAAAAGTACTGAGGATTTTGAACATGGGACTAGTGAGAAAGCACAGAGTGTTTTCCATGCTCACTTATCTGAGCTACACTGAGTTGAATCTACTAAAAATGCTTACCATGTCATCTAGTATCGGTTACAGCGGGAACTTCACTTCATACTGCTTCTTGCTCCTTTTGGCTTTCAGTTCAGTTCAGTTCAGTTCAGTTCAGTCGCTCAGTCGTGTCCGACTCTTTGCAACCCCATGAATCGCAGCACGCCAGGCCTCCCTGTCCATCACCAACTCCCAGAGTTCACTCAGACTCACGTCCATAGAGTCAGTGATGCCATCCAGCCATCTCATCCTCTGTCATCCCCTTCTCTTCCTGCCCCCAATCCCTCCCAGCATCAGAGTCTTTTCCAAAGAGTCAACTCTTCGCATGAGCTGGCCAAAGTACTGGAGTTTCAGCTTCAGCATCATTCCTTCCAAAGAAATCCCAGGACTAATCTTCAGAATGGACTGGTTGGATTTCCTTGCAGTCCAAGGGACTCTCAAGAGTCTTCTCCAAAATCACAGTTCAAAAGCATCAATTCTTCGGTGCTCAGCTTTCTTCACAGTCCAACTCTCACATCCATACATGACTACTGGAAAAACCATAGCCTTGACTAGACAGACCTTAGTCGGCAAAGTAATGACTCTGGTTTTCAATATGCTATCTAGGTTGGTCATAACTTTTCTTCCAAGGAGTAAGTGTCTTTTAATTTCATGGCTGCAGTCACCATCTGCAGTGATTTTGGAGCCCCCAAAAATNGTTTCTCATGATGTACTCTGCATAGAAGTTAAATAAGCAGGGTAACAATATATAGCCTTGACGTACTCCTTTTCCTATTTGGAACCAGTCTGTTGTTCCATGTCTAGTTCTAACTGTTGCTTCCTGACCTGCATACGGGTTTCTAAAGAGGCAGATCAGGTGGTCTGGCATTCCCATCTCTTTCAGAATTTTCCACAGTTTCTTGTGATCCACACAGTCAAAGGCTTTGGCATAGTCAATAAAGCAGAAATAGATGTTTTTCTGGAACTCTCTTGCTTTAGCCATGATCCAGCGGATGTTGGCAATTTGATCTCTGGTTCCTCTGCCTTTTCTAAAACCAGCTTGAACATCTGGGTAGGGGATCAAAATTTCCCAGCCTAAAATATCTCTCTGGCATGTGGATTATTTTGTGGTAAAACAATCAAGGCCCACAGGCTCAGGAAGATATTTTGACTTGCCCTCTTAACTGCCTAACAGAATAAAGGGCCTGTTCCTAGAATAAAAATATCACTGACTAAGATACCTATAAATAATATGGGCTGGGGGTCCCGGGGGAACTCAAGACAGCACCTGAAGACCAGAGTTCACTGTGTCCCATTGTCTCTGCAGGCCCAGCAAACATTTGTTTATCAAACACTTGCTCTTTTATCTTTATGTGAATCCTTTGAAGTCCCAAACTACGCCCCACCCCCAATATATTCTTTTGTCTTTAGCTGAAGATGGTATTTAAGGTAAAGATTTCAGCTATTTTGGCAAATCATTCTGTTTTCTTGGGTCTCTCCCATGTCTACGTGTTATTAAACTTTTGTTTAATTTTCTCCTGCTAATCTGTCTCACATGATTTTAATTCTTAGACCAGTGAGAAGAACTTAAAAGGGTAGAGGAAAATCTCTTCTTCCTGACATGGCATTCTAACACAATAAAAATTATAAAATTAATAACCAGAAATCTCACTTTGCAAGAATTGGGAGACCAGAAGGAGGAGCTCTCATGCCCTGTGATGATAATAGAACTCAACAGGAAGAAGAAACATCCTTGTTTTTTCCCAGCAAAGACTCACCCAATGAAAAGTCATGGAAGCTTTGTTTACCACAACCCTCCCAACTTGTTTTCCAGTCTATAAAAGAGTTCTTCTTTCCTTGCTGTGGGGGGACTTTCACGTGGCTGGCCATGGTTGCAGACTCCAAACTGCAATTCTCTGCTAATCCTGAATAAACGCATTTTTCTCAGGAGAAATACCTGGCCATTATTTACTTCAGGCCAATGATATAATGCAGAGGTTATCAGCCCAGCAACAATATCCACTCCCAAATGATAGACTTCGCATGGCAGCATCACTTAAGGGATTATTTCATCCAGAGGATTGCAGCAGCCTTGTACATTCCCCATCTCAGTCTGTGTGGTGAGCAGCTATCAGTGGAATTATTATTTCCATAGGGATGGGAGCAAATTTCACTTAAACATATTTTCCATTTTCAGCTTTATCTATTGGTATTTTAAAGTGTTAGAAAAAATTTGAGAAAACTTGTTTACAGTCTTGATTTTGATATAGAAAAGGAAATATGAATTACAAATTAAGGCAGGAAGTAGAAATGAAACACTGAAATCAAGATTAGCTTAGAAAATATAAGCAATCTGAACATGACAAGTAAAAAATAAATAAATGATTCAAAGCCAAAAGTATTAACCACTAATCTTGGCTTCAATTAACCAAACTCAAATTGTCAAAAAAAAAAAAAACCCATGGTGGAAAATTNGTCAAAGTATCATTTTTACAAAAATATATGGACATTACTAATTTTAAAAGTAAGATTATATAGATACTCAGAATTTCTAAAAATTTCTACTAAACAACTCATAAGTGGGAAAAGTAAGGCACCAAAATTGGCAACCATAATTATTATGTATGGGTTACATTTACTTATACATTTGCACAAGCCATTAAAAGATCAGACTACCTCAAAATATCACCTTTTATTTTCTTTCAACATGCTATCTTAGAGTACAAGGTGGTAATAACAGGAAACTTAAAATATTTACATTTGATGGTTTCAACTATTAGATATTTGTCTTGTGTTACCAAACATCTTGTTATTCTTATTTAACAAGCTTCACAATTATTATCATACTGATCTTATTATGCCATGTTTAACAATATTCCACAAGTGGGAGTATATCTAAGAGAGGATCAAATTCTTTGGTATTTCAAAACATACAAATAATTCCAAATGAGGACCTCCCTTGTGGTCCAGTGGTTAAAAATCCACCTTCCAATTCCAGGGATGTGGGTTCGATCCCTGCCCCCATATACCTGGGGCAACTAATGCCCTCACCCAAGTACTAAGCCCATGCACTGTGAAGCCAGTGTGCCACAGTTAGAGAGAAGCCTGGGCATTGCAACAAAATATCTCCTATGCCAAAACTAAAATTTATAATTAATAAATTATAAATCTATAATACATAATACATTTTAATAAATAAATTAAAAATACTTCCAAATGGAATCAGGATTTGTCTCTAGATTTCAGGGTCTTACTTGCAAGATCCTAATGTCAGATACCACCTACAAACCTCACCTGGTGTGCTAAGATTACCAGATAGCGGGTGAAGTAAAGTGTCAGTCACTCAGTCATGTCCAACTCTTTATGAACCCAGGGATGGTAGCCTACCAAGTACCTCTGTCTGTGGGATTCTCCAGCCAAGAATAGTGGAGTGGGTGGCCATGCTCTACTCCAAGGGAAGGAAGGGCTGCAAACAGCTATGTGCCCATTTACCAATCTGTATATGATAAAGCGTCTGCCTGGAATGCGGGAGACCTGGGTTCGATCCTGGGTTGGGAAGATCCCCTGGAGAAGGAAATGGCAACCCACTCCAGTACTCTTGCCTGGAGAATCCCATGGAGGGAAGAGCCTGGTAGGCTACAGTCCATGGGGTCTCAAAGAGTGGGACACAACCGAGTGACTTCACTTCACTTCACTTCATATGATAAACTAGTGCTTAAGGTCAGAGCTTCAACATCCCTGCTTCCATTTTGATGGAGACTTTTGGCTTAGTCATACAGTCATATTTATAAATTAGAATGCCACATATTTATAAATCTAGAACATTACAGCAAGTAATGATACCAAGATGCCATGTCTTAGGGTCACAAAACAAATCCACAGTCTACAGTTTGTGGTTGTGTCTGTATTCCAAAACAGCAGGTATTTTTTCATCGGTGTTTCTGTCACTTAACTTGGCAATATTCTGTTGTTTATTTTCAATGGCAGGAGTTGTTATTTATTTCTTAAGTTCAGTCAGTTAAGTTGCTCAGTCATGTCTGACTCTTTGCGACCCCATGAACTGCAGCACGCCAGGCTTCCCATTCCATCACCATCTCAAACTCATGTCCATCGCACCAGTGATGCCATCCAACCATCTCATCCTCTGCCACCCTCTTCTCCTCCTGCCTTCAATCTTTCCCAGCATCACAGGCTTTTCCAATGAGTCAGTTCTTTGTATCAGGTAGCCAAAGTATTGGAGCTTCAGCATCAGTTCTTCCAATGAATATTCAGGACTGATTTCCTTTAGGACTGACTGGTATGATCTCTTTGCAGAGAGAGTCTTCTGCAACACCACAGTTGAAAGGTATCAATTCCTCAGTGACCAGCTTTCTTTATGTTTAACTCTCATATCCATGCATGACTACCGCAAAAACAGTAGCTTTGACTAGACAGACCTTAGCCGGCAAAGCATTGTCTCTGTTTTTTAATATGCTATCTAGGCTGGTCATAGCTCTTCTTCCAAGGAGCAAGTATCTTTTAATTTCATGGCTGCAGTCACCATCTGCAGTGATTCTGGAGCTCAGGAAAATAAAGTCTATCACTGTTTCCATTGTTTACCCATCTTTTTGCCATATAGAACCAGATGCCATGATCTTTGCTTTTTGAAAGCTGAGTTTTAAGCCAGTACTTTCATTCCCCTCTTTCACTTTCATCAGGAGACTTTAATTCCTCTTCACTTTCTGTCATAAGGGTGGTGTCATCTGCGTATCTGAAGTTATTGATACTTCTCGCGGCAACCTTGATTCCAGCTAGTGCTTCATCCAGCCCAGTGTTTCTCATGATATACTCTCCATATAAGTTAAACAAGCAGGGTGACAACATACAGCCTTGACGTACTCCTTTTCCTATTGGGAACCAGTCTGTTGTTTCATGTCCAGTTCTAACTGTTGCTTCCTGACCTGCATACAGATTTCTTAAGAGACATGTTAGGTGGTTTCGTATTCCCACCTCTTTAAGAATTTTCCAGAGTTTGTTATGGTCCACACAGTCAAAGGCTTTGGCTTAGTCAATAAAACAGAAATAGATGTTTTTCTGGAACTTTCTTGCTTTTTCGATGATCCAGCGGATGTTGGCAATTTGATCTCTGTTTCCTCTGCCTTTTCTAAAACCAGCTTGAACATCCAGAAGTTCTCACTTCACGTACTATTGAAGCCTCGCTTGTACAATTTTGAGCATTACTTTGCTAGCATGTGATATGAGTGCAGTAACTTGAACATTTCTTGGCATTGCCTTTCTTTGGGATTGGAATGAAAACTGACGTTTTTCAGTCCTGGGGCCACTGCTGAGTTTTCCAAATTTGCTGGCATATTGAGTGCAGCACTTTCAGAGCATCATCTTTTAGTCCTTGAAATAGCTTAGTTGGCATTCCAGCACCTCCACTGGCTTTATTTGTAGTGATGCTTCCTAAGGCACACTTGACTTCGCATTCCAGGATGTCTGGTTCTAGGGGAGAGATCACACTATTGTGGTTATCTTGGTTATTAAAATCTTTTTTATATAGTTCTTCTGTGTATTCTGGACACCTCTTCTTAATATCTTCTGTTTCTGTTAGGTCCATACCATTTCTACCTTTTACTGTGCCCATCTTTGCATGAAATATTCCCTTGGTTTCTCTAATTTTCTTGAAGAGATCGCCACTCTTTTTCATTATTTTATTTTTTTTCCTCTATTTTTTTTGCATTGATCACTGAGGAAGTCTTTCTTATCTCTCCTTGCTGTTCTTTGGAACTCCGCATTCAGGTGGGTATAGCTTTCCTTTTTTCCTTTGCCTTTAGCTTCTCTTCTTTTCTCAGCTATTTGTAAGGCCTCCTCAGACAATCATTTTACCATTTTGCACTTCTTTTTCCTGGGGATGGTCTTGATCACTGCCTCCTGTACAGTTTCACAAACTTCTGTCCATAGTTCTTCAGGCACATTTTCTATCAGATCTAATCCCTTGAATCTATTTGTTACTTACACTGTACAATCATAAGGGATTTGATTTATGTCAGTCCTGAATGGTCTAGTGGTTTTCCCCACTTTCTTTCATTTAAATTTGAATTTGCAATAAGGAGTTCATGATCTGAGCCACAGTCAGCTCCTGGTCTTATTTTTCTGACTGTATAGAGATTCTCCATCTTTGGCTGCAAAGAATATAATCAATCAGTTTTCAGTATTAGCCATGTGATGATGTCCATGTGCAGAGTCTTCTCTCGTGTTGCTGGGAGAGGGTGTTTGCTACGACCAGTGCATTCTCTTGGCAAAACTGTTAGCCTTAGGCCTGCTTCATTTTGTACTCTAAGGACAAACTTGCCTGTTACTCCAGGTATTTCTTGACTTCCTACTTTTCCATTCCAGTCTCCTATAATGAAAATGACATTTTGTGTGTGTATGTGTATTAGTTCTAGAAGGTCTTATAGGTCTTCATAGAACTGTTCAATTTCAGCTTCTTTAGCATTTGTGGTTGAGGCATAGTCTTGGATTACTGTGCTATTGAATGGTCTACCTTGGAAACTAACAAGAGATCATTCTGTCATTTTTGTGATTGCACCCAAGTACTGCATTTTGGACTCTTATATTGACTATGAGGGCTATTCCATTTCTTCTAAGGAATTCTTGCCCCACAGTAGTAGATATAATGGTCATCTGAATTAAATTCACCTATTCCAGTCCATTTTAGTTCTCTAGTTCCTAAAATGTCAACGTTCACTCTTGCCATCTCCTGTTTGACCACTTCCAACTTGCCTTGATTCATGGACCTAACCTTCCAGGTTCCTATGCAATATTGCTCTTTACAGCATCAGACTTTATTTCCATCACCAGTCACATCCACAAGTGGGTGTTATTTTCGCTTTGGTTCCATCTTCATTCTTTCTGGAGTTATTTCTCCACTCTTCTCCTTTAGCATACTGGGCACCTACCAATTTGGGGATTTCATATTTCAGTGTCATATCTTTTTACCTTTTCATACTTTTCATGGGGTTCTCAAGGCAAGAATACTGAAGTGGTTTGTCATTCCCTTCTCCAGTGGACCACGTTTTGTCAGAACTCTCCATTATGACCTGTCCATCTTGGGTGGCCCTACATGGCATGACCCATAGTTTCATTCAGTTAGACAAAGCTGTGGTCCATGTGATTAGTTTGGTTAGTTTCCTGCGATTGTGGTTTTCACTTTTTCTGCCCTCAGATGAATAAGAATAAGAGGCTTATGGAAGCTTCCTGATGGGAGAGACTGACTGTGTGGGAAACTGGGTCCTTTATTTCTTAGAAGAATGTAAAGTCATGAGAAGGATAATATGGAAATAATGTGAAAGATCACTAGTTCCAAAACGTATATGTCCTTCTTGAAAAAAGTAATTGGAACATTTTAGTAAGAAAATAAAGCAATGTTCTAAGAGCTGGTTCTTATTTCCCAAGGCCTGGATTCAAAGTCACGCTGAATGTTAATGAGAAACTTGATACTAATACTCCCTGAAGTAGATGCATAAATAGGAAAGCTAGGAAGTTTTCAAAAAATTAATGGAGAGTTTAAAAATAGGTAATAGGAATAAATTAATTAATACACTCATTCAAAATGGCTTAAGTCATTAAACAATTAAAAGTCCACCTGGCTAGAAGCAAACAAGGGAAAGAAATTCCATGTTCTTCTAAACTAACAGAAAAGAAAAAAGATGCTTAAGTTTTCGCTATCATGAATTTTAGTTGGAGAAAAATTTCCGAATAATATATGGTTAATTTGAAATATTACAATCATGCATACATTTTAATCACTCCTTTCTACAGTTTTCATGGATGTGCTTAATTTGTTGTGCAAACCTGAGTACATTAATATATGTCTTCTGGAAATAACTCTATCCAGTAACTACACAGTATGCTAAGATTGATTATGCTTCCACACGAATAGCTTGTAATGAAATAACTTGCTATTAGCATACGAAAGTGCAACTTCTGTTGCAGAGTAATATGGCATGGATGGCAAAACTGTAAATTATTTTGAGAATTTATCTTCTGGATGCCTTCCCATCATAACGGTTTTTGACTTAACCCATTGCTGTTAGATTTTATTCAAAAAGAACTACAGATTCTCACAATTCAAGAACCTCACAGTGTTTAATTTGGAGGATGATTTTTTCAATAGAACTCCAAATACATGCTAAACATAAAAAGAAAAAAAGCCCTCAAGACAAAGTAAAGTAGAGGAAATTCATTTGAAATAAAAAGTAATCTAATTATCTGATCATGAGGATAAAAGAGAAAAAAAAGGCAGGGGAAAGAAAATAAATACCCATGCCTTAATGATCTCCCACAAGTACACAAAAAGCCAAAAACATTTTGGGAAATGCCAGACTGGATGAATCACAAAATGGAATTAAGATCTCTGGGAGCAATATCAACAACCTCAGGTATGCAAATGATACCACTCTAGTGGCAGAAAGAAAAGAGGAATAAAGAAGCCTCTTAATGAGGGTGAAAGAGTAGAGTGATAAAGCTGGTGTTAAACTCAACATTCAAAAAATGAAGTTCATGGCGTCCCATCATGTAAATGCAAACAGAAGAGGATAAAGTTCAAACAATGACAGATTTTATTTTCTTGGGTTCCAGAATCACTGGGGATGGTGACTGTAGCCATGAAATCAAAAGACGCTTGCTCTTTGGAGGAAAGCTATGAAAACATTAGAAAGCATGTTAAAAATCAGAGACATCACTTTGCCAACAAATGTCTATATAGTCAAAGTCATAGTTTTACCAGTAATCATATATGGATGTGAGAGTTGGATGTAAAGAAGACTGAGTGCCAAAGAACTGATGCTTCCAAATTGTGGTGCTGGAGAGTCCCTTGAATGGCAAGGAGATCAAACGAGTTCAATCCTACAGGAAATCAACCCTAAATGTTCATTGGAAGGACTGATGCTGAAGCTGAAACTCCAATACTTTGGCTACCTGATGTGAAGAGCTAACTCATTGAAAAAGACCCTGATGCTGGGAAAAATTGAGGTCAGGAGGAGAGCAGCAGAGCATGAGATGGTTGGATGGCATTCTCTCAGTGGACTAAATGGACATGAGTTTGAGCAAACTCCAGGAGACAGTGAAGGAAGCCTGCCACACTGCAATCTATGGGGTCTCAAAGATTTGGACACGACCGAGCAAATGAACAGCAATAGGGCAACTACTCTAAGACATGAAAGCTACCAGCAGAGTAGTATATTTTGAGGTATTCCGTAAATCATCAGATTTACCAGAGATGGTTACCTTATCTTTAAGAGAAATCTAGATATTAAATGTAGACAAATGTTAAGTGTTGTCTAAGTGACTTAATTTACATTTCAAGAACTCTGTTTTGGAGTACAAGGACAAAGGAGAATGACATTTTTAGTCTTAAGAGTCTGAAAAAAAAAAAAAGGAAAAAGAGTCTTTGCATCTTCTCTTAGCATTCTTCTTTAGATTCTTTCCTGATTAAAGAGAGACTTACAAGTTAAGTTCTTAGGCCTTCCTTTTATCTCCGGAGGATTTTGTAGAACTTCATTCCTGAGAGGCAGCCATTCTGTGACCATGAGGATTAGGCTAAGAAAATGGAAAATATGACCCTGAGCCCTCACCCTTCTCAGTTGTTAACATGACTCAAGTTCATATGTGCAAAACATAGCCCTCCTTGTGTAAACCACTTTCTTTTGGGTATCTTATTACTTTCAGCTGAAGAACATGGCAAACTTAGCTAACATGACAAGAGAGATAGTTCATGGCTCCAGAACTCCAGTGATCTTGCTTATCTATTATGATGAAAGGAACTGAATTTGTAGATTTCAAAGGGCAAACTGCAATGATACACACTTCTGAAGATAACTACAAGTTACAAAGAGAATTTCCTTTGACAACATGGCTTTAGCTTTTTCCATGTGCATTTTCTTCAGAAAACATGTATTCCCACTCTTTAGACTTCATTACAACTTCAAAATAAGATACCTATCATCACAAAAGATTCCTCTTGGTTTAAAAAAAAAAAAAGCATGACTCAAGGGTGTCCATTAGAGAATTAATTCCCAGTAACCATGTCTCATATTAACAAGCAGGTAAAATATACATGTTTTCTAGCTAAGGCTTAGTTGCTTTATTTTTTTTTTTTCTTCTTTCTAATGACAAGTTTTTAATTTGGGCCATTATCACCTTTCAAGTTTCAAAGAAGGAAAACCATGAACCACTCTTACTTACAAGTTTACCCTCTGCATGTTTTCTCCCCATACGTAATAATTACTCACAGATTTTCCAAACCTGTTTGTCACTTCTTTCACTTACTTTTTACTAACAAATTTGATTTTTTTAATTGTTTCCGTCATATGTTCTCATGTCCCCTAAAATGGATGAAGTCTTAATCACTCTACTTCCTTTTCACACATGAATCTATATATCTTCTTTTCTCACATGCCTATTTTTTAAACTGCTATCCAATTTCTTTCCTTTTTCAATTTTGTTTCTTCATCATTCAAAATGATGATCTTGATAATCTCTTTCCATCACTCTGAGAGTGACTGAAAAATACACTGTCATCTTGCATCATTTTTACTCCGTAAACCATCAAACCTGCAATTTGCAGTTTAACAGGAGCTTGCTAAAAATGCTAGTGCCGATGGTGTCTTCTCTGTTTGATCACATGATGCCATTGTGCAAAGTGAGCCCTCCAGTTTCTGATTACTGAATGCCAGGTTGTATTTAGTTGAAGTTTGCTTCCTAGAAGTCTACAAAATTTCCACATGGTGTGATACTCTAAATGTGAGTCAGAATTACAGGACTGAAGGTGTGGAAGTCTCTAATGTAATCCAGACAGGGGAAAGACACAGTCTCTTTACACTCCAGGAGAGTACACAGGAGTAGGGGGTGTCAGGTATGTGTAATTTGTATTGGTAACTGACAACAAAAATCCACACAAGTGAGTTTCCTTAACTGAAATCCACAGAGATAAATTCTGAAAGGGGGTAACTTAAGCAACAGAATTCAATAGTATCAAATTAATTATAAGACTGGCCACTCAGCACATCTCAGAAAATATCTATGACAGAGTTTGCTCATCTCTTAAGCTGCCCACATTTATGGTGTCTTGAGGGCTAAGTCGCTTCAGTCATATCCAACTCTTACTCTATAGACTGTAGCCCAACAGGATCCTCTGTCCATGGGGTTCTCTAGGCAAGAACACTGGAGTAGATTGTCACGTGCTCCTCCAGGGGACCTTCCTGACCCATTTCTGATTCCTGAATGCCAGGCTGTACTTTGTTGATCTTTGCTTCCTAGGAATATGCAGACTTGCCACATGGTGTGAACTGTCATATGGTGTGATCCAGGGATCAAACTTGTGTCTCTTATATCTCCTGCATTGGCGGGTGGGTTCTTTACCACTACACACCACTATGGTATCTTAGATCTCGAGTATTTCAAAGAAATCATTTTGGTTCAAACAGAAACTGCAGGCTAATATATGGGAAATATATAACATTAAAACCTGAGTAACGTCCCAAACGTTTATAAGCAGAGAATAAAAACATTAAAACCTGAGTAACGTCCCAAACGTTTATAAGCAGAGAATAAAAACAAAGACCTTGATGTATTCTCTCTGCTATCTGCAGAGCTTTCCAGAACTTTCTGTGCCCTGGCGTGTGACCACTCCAATCCCTGGGCCTTGTTCTCTACACAGTTAACCATTTTTTTTTAATCTATACAATGATGTTTTAGAAATAGTTATTTACCATGAGAACAGATTCAAGAATAAGATCTAAACTAAACAATCATGAACTGAACTTGTACAGTGAGGTACTTCTAACTGCTGGAATGTGACTTGTGCTTGAGTAACCAAAGAAAAGTTTAATTCCATCAGGCTACAGGTCCTCAGATATGCACCAAAACTTGATTTCAAGAATGTATGTGACAGAGAGTACTAATACTCCCACAATATCCATTTTATCCTCCTTCTTTGTAAGAATAGGTCAAGCGTATATTCTTCTTGAAGCTACACGTGGCTATGTGGCTACCTTCTCACCGAGATGTGAGTGGATATGATATATGTACTACCCAGCTCTTACCCTTAAAAGAAAGGACATATAATGTTCATCACAGCACTGTTATAATAGCCAGGACATGGAAGCAACCTAGATGTCCATCAGCAGATGAACGGGTAAGAAAGCTGTGGTACATATACACAATGGAGTATTACTCAGCCATTAAAAAGAATGCATTTGAATCAGTACTAATGAGGTGGATGAAACTGGAGCCTATTATAAAGAATAAAGTAAGCCAGAAAGAAAAACACCAATACAGTATACTAACACATATATATGGAATTTAGAAAGATGGTAATGAGAACCCTGTATGTGAGACAGCATAAGAGACACAGATGTAGAGAACAGTCTTTTGGACTGTGTGGGAGAGGGAGAGGATGGGATGATTTGGGAGAATATCATGGAAACATGTATAATATCAAAAAAGAAATGAATCGCCAGTCCAAGTTCGATACAGGATCCTTGAGGCTGGTGTAATGGGATGACCCAGAGAGATGGTACAGGGAAGGAGGTGGGAGAGGGGTTCAGGATGGGGAACACGTGTACTCCCATGGCGGATTCATGTTGATGTGTGGCAGAACCAATACAATATTGTATAGTAATTAGCCTCCAATTAAAATAAATAAATTTAAATTTAAAAAAAAAGGACATACTCTTTATTTCTTTTCTCCCATTTGATTAGCTGAGACATGGATATGGTGGTGATAAGAGGTCCTGAACTACACAGATCAAACTACAGATAATGACAGATGAGAAGATGTCTGAGCAACATTGTAAATTCTTGAACCCAGAACTGTCTTGTGGATCAAGGTAACTCACTCCTGGGTGGTCCACTTTGAACTTTTACATAAAAAAAAAATAAATATCTAGTTTAAATGAGAAATTATTTGGTGTTTCTTATAGCACTGAAGAGGTTAGGGTAGCTAAAGCTCTTTGCTATAACAAATATACTTAAAATTTTCAACACAGTAGAATTTTGAATATCAAATCCAGAATGGATGACCCTTCCTGTTCTACACACAGACTCATTGTTTGGAGTGGGTACTCCAAGAAGTGACTCAGAGTTCCAGCACCTTTCCACCTTCTGGTTCCACTGAATTCCACATATAGGTTTCCATAGTCACTGGACTTATCTGCATCAAGCCGTAAAAAAGGGGCTTTACTGAGAGAGGACTGGGAATGGCATGCATAGCTTCCACTCACATTCCATGTCTGCAACTCCCTACAAGTGAGGTTAGGGAGAGTAGCGAATAACTGAGAGAGAAAAAGAAACAGGTGTGTAAACAGTTCCCTGTGATCTGCCACAGCATTCAGATAATCCTGGAGTTATTTCAAAGACATCTTAACAAGTAAACTTTTTGTTATCCTATCATATAGTATTTCTTACTTCCAAAGTTACCTTATTGAAGTGCTACCTGGCTCAGTCTTGAGGTAAAGAATTTTAAAGCAACATCTGACAATCTCTTATTTCAGCAGTTATTGAATATCATCCATATTTGTGTGGTTAATCACCTATGACAATAGTGATGACAATTCCAGGAAGCATACATGAGTCACAAAAATATTCTAAAAATTTTAATACTGGTGAAAATCATTTTTGTCATGCTTGAATAACTCAGCTTAAGGGAATTTTGTCTCATCTCTTCATAAAATTCCCCTTGGGGATGCAAACAAGCTTGAAAAGTTTCAGTCAACAGTGTAAATTGAGAGTTTGTGTTAAATTAGCCATTGAAAACCGCAGTTTAGAATGAAATTACCATCTTAGCTTTTACCACAGGGTTCCATAGTACATTTACAATGGCTATGTTTTGTAATAACATCATATTCAACTAATTTATACTTTTTTTCATTTTTAAAGTTAACTACCATGCTGCAGGAGATCTTAAAAAATCATGCATATATTCTACTTTTGCTTTATTTTTTCAAAGCCCAGAAAATAATATGGCAAAAATTACCTATACTCTTAGGATGATAAAGCACAAAATCACCAGTAAGAAGACTGACAGTAGAAATTATATCCTCTCAAGCTCATTAATCTTTAAATTACACTTTGAAAATTATTTTTTATTAAGGTTAATATGTAATATGCTGGTTTCAAGTATACAGCAAAGTGATTCACATATATATATATATACACACACACATACATACATACACATATATATGTGTTTTATAAATAAGTTAATTTGTATCAAATTTTTGATCCCACATGTAAGCACTATCATATGATATTTATCTTTCTCTGTCTGGCTTACTTCACATAGTACTGCAAATAGCACTATTTCATTCTTTTTATGGCTGAGTAATATTTCATTGTGCATGTATACACACCACACCTGTTTTTTCAGTACACATTACATACCACATTTTTTTCAATATGCATTACAATACTTATTTCTATATACTAACATGGATAATCTGCAATACAATTAGCAAGCAATTTCATTTCTAGTAACACAAAAAAGAATAAGATGCTTATGAATAAATCTAATAAAATAAGACTTGTATACCAAAAACTACAACACATTGAAAGAAATTAAAGAAGCATGGCCTAGAGGAGCTACCCCACGTCCGAGGTCAGGGGCAGCAGCCGAGAGGAGCAACTCCATCCCTGAGGCCAGGGCAGAGACCAGGAGGAGCAACCCCACACCCGAGGCCAGGGGCGGCAGCCAGGAGAAGCAACCCCACATCCAAGGAGTGGTGGCTGCATGGGCGCAGGAGGGCCTAGAGGAGCCATCCCACGTTGAAGGTCAGGAAGGGCAGCAGTAAGGAGATACCCCTCATCCAAGGTAAGGAGCAGCAGCTGTGCTTTGCTGGAGCAGCTGTGAAGAGATATGCCAAGCCCAAGGTAAGAGAAACCCAAGTAAGATGGTAGGTGTTGCAAGAGGGCATCAGAGGGCAGACACACTGAAACCATACTTACAGAAAACTAGTCAATCTAATCACACTAGGACCACAGGCTTGTCTAACTCAATGAAACTAAGCCATGCCCGCGGGGAAACCCAAGACGGGTGGGTCATGGTGGAGAGGTCTGACAGAATGTGGTCCACTGGAGAAGGGAATGGCAAACCACTTCAGTATTCTTGCCTTGAGAACACCATGAACAGTATGAAAAGGCGAAACGATAGGATACTGAAAGAGGAACTCCCCAGGTCAGTAGGTACCCAATATACTACTGGAGATCAGTGGAGAAATAACTCCAGAAAGAATGAAGGGATGGAGCCAAAGCAAAAACAATACCCAGTTGTGGACGTGACTGGTGATAGAAGCAAGATCCAATGCTGTAAAGAGCAATATTGCATAGGAACTTGGAATGTCAGGTCCATGAATCAAGGCAAATTGGAAGTGGTCAAACAAGAGGTGGCAAGAGTGAATGTCGACATTCTAGGAATCCGCGAACTAAAATGGACTGGAATGGGTGAATTTAACTCAGATAACCATTATTTCTACTACTGCGGGCAGGAATCCCTCAGAAGAAATGAGGTAGCCATCATGGTCAACAAAAGAGTCCAAAATGCAGTACTTGGATGCAATCTCAAAAATGACAGAATGACCTCTGTTCGTCTTCAAGGCAAACCATTCAATATCATGGGAATGCAAGTCTATGCCCCAACCAGTAATGCTTAAGAAGCTGAAGTTGAATGGTTCTATGAAGACCTACAAGACCTTTTAGAACTAACACCTAAAAAGATGTCCTATCATTATAGGGGACTGGAATGCAAAAGTAGGAAGTCAAGAAACACCTGGAGTAACAGGCAAATTTGGCCTTGTAATGTAGAATGAAGCAGAGCAAAGACTAATAGAGTTTTGCCAAGAAAATGCACTGGTCATAGCAAACACCCTCTTCCAACAACACAAGAGAAGACTCTACACATGGACATCACCAGATGGTCAACACCGAAATCAGATTGATTATACTGTCTGCAGCAAAAGATGGAGAAGCTCTATACAGTCAACAAAAACAAGACCAGGAGCTGATTGTGGCTCAGATCATGAACTCCTTATTGCCAAATTCAGACTTAAATTGAAGAAAGTAGGGAAAACCGCTAGACCATTTAGGTATGACCTAAATCAAATTGCTTATGATTATACAGTGGAAGTGAGAAATAGATTTAAGGGACTAGATCTGATAGATAGAGTGCCTGATGAACTATGGTCAGAGGTTTGTGACATTGTACAGGAGACAGGGATCAAGACCATCCCCATGGAAAAGAAATGCAAAAAAGCAAAATGGCTGTCTGGGGAGGCCTTACAAATAGCTGTGAAAAGAAGAGAAGCAAAAAGCAAAGGAGAAAAGAAAAGATATAAGCATCTGAGTGCAGAATTCCAAAGAATAGCAAGAAGAGATAAGAAAGCCTTCTTCAGCAATCAATGCAAAGAAATAGAGGAAAACAACAGAATGGGAAAGACTAGACATCTCTTCAAGAAAATTAGAGATAGCAAGGGAACATTTCATGCAAAGATTGGGGTCGATAAAGGACAGAAATGGTATGGACCTAACAGAAGCAGAAGATATTAAGAAGAAGTGGCAAGAATACACAGAAGGACTGTATAAAAAAGATCTTCACCACGCCGATAATCACGATGGTGTGATCATTCATCTAGAGCCAGACATCCTGGAATGTGAAGTCAAATGGGCCTTAGAAAGCATCACTACGAGCAAAACTAGTGGAGTTGATGGCATTCCAGTTGAGCCATTTCAAATCCTGAAAGATGATGCTGTGAAAGTGCTGCATTCAATATGCCAGCAAGTTTGGAAAACTCAGCAGTGGCCACAGGACTGGAAAAGGTCAGTTTTCATTCGCATCCCAAAGAAAGGCATTGCCAAAGAATGCTCAATTTCAGTTCAGTTGTTCAGTCGTATTGGACTCTTTGTGACCCCATGAATCTCAGCACACCAGGGCTCCCTGTCCATCTACCACACAGTTGCACTCATCTCACATGCTAGTAAGGTAATGCTCAAAATTCTCCAAGCCAGGCTTTAGCAATACATGAACCATGAACTTCCTGATGTTAAAGCTGGTTTTAGAAAAGGCAGAGAAACCAGAGATCAAATTGCCAACATCCCCTGGATCATGGAAAAAGGTAGAGAATTCCAGAAAAACATCTATTTCTGCCTTATTGACTATGCCAAAGCCTTTGACTGTGTGGATCACAATAAAATGTGGAAAATTCTTTAAGAGATGGGAATACCAGACCACCTAACCTGCCTCTTGAGAAATCTGTATGCATGTCAGGAAGCAACAGTTAGAACTGGACATGGAACAACAGACTGGTTCCAATAGGAAAAGGAGTATGTCAAGGCTGTATATTGTCACCCTGCTTATTTAAATTCTATGCAGAGTACATCATGAGAAATGCTGGACTGGAAGAAACACGAGCTGGAATCAAGATTGCTGGGAGAAATATTAATAACCTCAGATATGCAGATAACACCACCCTTATGGCAGAAAGTGAAGAGGAGCTAAAAAGCCTCTTGATGAAAGTGAAAGAGGAGAGTGAAAAAGTTGGCTTAAAGCTCAACATTCATAAAACGAAGATCATGGCATCCTGTCCCATCACTTCATGGGAAATAGATGGGGAAACAGTGGAAACAGTGTCAGACTTCATTTTTGCGGGCTCCAAAATCACTGCAGATGGTGATTGCAGCCATGAAATTAAAAGACGCTTACTCCTTGGAAGAAAAGTTATGACCAACCTAGATAGCATATTCAAAAGCAGAGACATTACTTTGCCGACTAAGGTCCATCTAGTCAAGGCTATGGTTTTTCCTGTGGTCATGTATCGATGTGAGAGTTGGACTGTGAAGAAGGCTGAGCGCCAAAGAATTGATGCGTTTGAACTGTGGTGTTGGAGAAGACTCTTGAGAGTCTCTTGGACTGTAAGGAGATCCAACCAGTCCATTCTGAAGGAGATCAGCCTTGGGATTTCTTTGGAAGGAATGGTGCTAAAGCTGAAACTCCAGTACTTTGGCCACCTCGTGGGAAGAGTTGACTCATTGGAAAAGACTCTGATGCTGGGAGGGATTGGGGGCAGGAGGAGAAGGGGACGACAGAGGATGAGATGGCTGGATGGCATCACTGACTCGACGGACGTGAATCTGAGTGAACTCTGGGAGTTGGTGATGGA
This sequence comes from Redunca redunca, assembly GCA_006410935.1. Classification (NCBI taxonomy): domain Eukaryota; kingdom Metazoa; phylum Chordata; class Mammalia; order Artiodactyla; family Bovidae; genus Redunca; species Redunca redunca. Next base: position 148,161 of record SJYQ01000297.1, read on the forward strand.
CAGGGAGGCCTGGCGTGCTGCAATTCATGGGGTCACAAAGAGTCGGACACGACTGAGCAACTGAACTGAACTGAATATAAATGGGAAAACATCCCATAGTCATAAATCTGAAAACTGTTAACACAGAAATGCTATCAAATTGTTACAAAGAGTCAGTGCAATTCTTATTTCTATTGTAGTTGCCTATTTTACAGACCTTTACAAGTCATACAGAAATGCAGCAAATCCAGAATTGTCAAAACTATCTTAGAACAAAATGAATGTTTGCAAGCTTACAACTCATAATTTCAAAACTTATAATAGTTCTATGGTATCAAGACTACTATATGTTATGTGGTATAGGCATAAAGATAGATGTGTGTATTTCAGTGAAATAGATTTGACGGTTTAGAAGTGAGCCTTTACATTTATAGTCACTTGATTTTGAACAAATATGCTAAGGTAACTCAGTGGGGTAAAAATAGTCTTTCTGAAAAATTTTACTTGGTCAAGCAGATATCCACATGCAAGTGATTAAAATTCTATTTCTTCCTCATATCATATTCAAAAACTAAATACAAATGCATAGTGAAAATTTTAGTGTCTCAGTTGTACCTGACTCTTTGCACCCCATAGACTGTAGCCCACCAGGCTCCTCTGTCCACGGAAATTCTCCAGGCAGGAATACTGGAGTGGTTTGCCATGTCCTTCTCCAGGGAATCTTCCTGATTCAGGGAATCTTCCTGACCCAGGGATCAAACCCAGGTCTCCTGTGTTGCAAGCAGATTTTTTACCATCTGAGCCACATCAGAGTAGACCTAAATGTAATAGCTAAAACAATAACTCTAAGAAGAAAAGAGAGGTTTAAATATCACAGTCTTGAGTTTGGCAATGGTTTCTTAGCGATGATGCTGAAAGCAAAAGAAATAAAAGAAAACTGCACATATATTCAATTTCTCCAAAATCAGAAATGTTTGGGCTTCAAAGGATATCATCAGTATAATGTAAACCAAACCTACAGTATGGCATAAAATCTTTGCTAATCAAATGTCTAATGTTACATATCTAGGACATATAAATAACTATTACAGCTCAGTAATAAAAACACAATAACCTAACTTTAAAAAATAATCAGTGGATTTGAATAAACATTTATCCAAAGAAGACACAGAAAGGGCCAATAAACACATAAAGAGATGCTCAACATTGTTTGACGTAATAAATTTTAGAAAAAAAACTTAATTCTTAGTAGACATACAACTTAACTGACAGAATAATGAAGTATATGTTATATGGAAGAGTGGTTGGCTAAAGGGAAAATCACTGCTAAGTTGATGTAAACAGATTAATGATAAAATTTACTGCATCCAAAGTACACAGCACTTTACAGCTAATAGAATGGCACTACCACATCTTTATCCACTCATTTGCCGACTGACATTAGATTGCTTCTCTATTTTGACTACTGTAAATAGTGCTGCTATGAACACTGGGGCTCATGTATCATTTTGAATTCAAGTTTTTAACATATAATTTAAAATACTGTATAACTTAATGCATAATTACAATCAAATTGCTCCAGGAAACTGTGTCTTAAATCTACTTATATTGGACTCTTGCCTTAATCAAGAGTGAGAGCAAAAGCAAGAGAGGAAGATTCTCATTATAAAGAGGGTGGATACTATGTCAGCAAAGAAATAATAATTCTGCTAGTGATTCAACAGAAATTTACATCGCATGCCCAGGCCAAGACAAGGATATAAAGAGTATGAAACGGTCTTGTGGACATAAAGACAACACATGCAAGCATGCATGCATACTAACACACACATAAATACACACTTAAAACCAAGAATCTTAACACTGCAGGATTACACATGTCAGAGGAAGGAAAAGAGGCTGTAAAAATGGAGTGGAGACCTAGCCCAGTTTTGTGGGTGCCAAAAAAACTGAAGAAGGCAACCTTCAGGCTAAGAACTGAAGGATGCTTGGGTGTCAGTCTAAGGTAAGAGAATTTCCAAGCTTATGTGAAAAGAGATAACACATAGTTCTAGAGATTGTAAGAAGTTCTTTCCACATTGAGGGTAGAGATTGAGGCAGGGATGATAAGAAAAGGAGCAAAATAAAAAAAAAAAAATAGGAAAAGGTCTTACAGAAGAATTTATACTTCATTTAAAGTGAAGTGGTCAATAATTGTTCTAAAAAGCAGCACTGACAAACTCTGCTTTCTCTTTCCTACACTGCTTACATATCGCTTAAGATACTAAATTTGACATTATCTAAAATTTACAAGTGAGTAATGAAATCAGTTCCTATTTCAGAACAATAACAACTTTCTTTTTTTTTTTAGTATAAGTGTATCTCAAATATTTCATGGGACATATTTATACTACAAAATGATTTGCTGTTTATCTGAAATTTAAATTTAACCTGAATGCCCTGAATTTTTAGTATTAAAATTGACAACCATGGTCAGCAGGCAATCAAGGGAGAACTTTTTTGGATAGTGAACTTGCTCAAACTACCACATAATTGCATTCACCTCACACGCTAGCAAAGTAAGGCTCAAAATTCTCCAGGCTTCAGCAATATGTGAACTGTGAACTTCGAGATGGTCAAGCTGGTTTTAGAAAAGGCAGAGGAACCAGAGATCAAATTGCCAACATCCGCTGGATCATGGAAAAAGCAAGAGAGTTCCAGAAAAAACATCTATTTTTGCTTTATTGACTATGCCAAAGCCTTTGATGGTGTGGATTACAAGAAACTGGAAAATTCTGAACGAGATGGGAATACCAGACCACCTGACCTGCCTCTTGAGAAATCTGTATGCAGGTCAGGAAGCAACAGTTAGAACTGGACATGGAACAACAGACTGGTTCCAAACAGGAAAAGGAGTACATCAAGGCTGTATATTGTCACCCTGCTTATTTAACTTCTATACAGAGTACATCATGAGAAACACTGGGCTGGAGGAAACACAAGCTGGAATCAAGATTGCTGGGAGAAATATCAATAACCTCAGATATGCAGATGACACCACCCTTATGTCAGAAAGTGAAGAAGAACTAAAGAGCCTCTTGATGAAAGTGAAAGTGGAGAGTGAAAAAATTGGACTAAAGCTCAACATTCAGAAAATGAAGATCATGGCATCTGTTCCCATCACTTCATGGGAAATAGATGGGGAAACAGTGGAAACAGTGTCAGACTTTATTTTTGGGGGGCCCCAAAATCACTGCAGATGGTGATTGCAGTCATGAAATTAAAAGACGCTTACTCCTTGGAAGAAAGTTATGACCAACCTAGACAGCATATTAAAAAGCAAAAACATAACTTTGTCAACAAAGGTCCATCTAGTCAAAGCTATGGTTTTTCCAGTGGTCATGTATGGATGTGAGCATTGGACTGTGAAGAAAGCTGAGCTCTGAAGAATTGATGCTTTTAAACTGTGATGTTGGAGAAGACTCTTGAGAGTCCCTTGGACTGCAAGGAGATCCAACCAGTCCATCCTAAAGGAGATCAGTCCTGAATATTTATTGGAAGGACTGATGTTGAAGCTGAAACTCCAATATTTTGGCCACCTGATGCAAAGAGCTGACTCATTTGAAAAGACCCTGATGTTGGGAAAGATTGAAGGCAGGAGGAGAAGGGGATGACAGAAGATAAGATGGTTAGATGGCATCACCAACTCAATGGACATGGGTTTGTGTAACCTCCGGGAGTTGGTGATGGACAGGGAGGCCTGGCGTGCTGCGGTTCATGGGGTCGCAAAGAGTCAGACACGACTGAGTGACTGAACTGAACTGAACTTAGTGACGCAAGAGTGATAATGACTGTGTACCTATATTCCAATGCCAGTTTGAATAATAGGAACCTTGTAACATTTTGAGAAATTTTAATGATGTTTCATTCATCTACTATTTTTAACTCCCACAAATCCCTCTGAATATTAATAATTGAGAGGGTGGGTTGAATTGAACATAAGATCAAGAAAAATCATTTTTTTAGAAAAATAAAAATTCACATATAGGCAATATGAAAGATTAATTTTCTCTATATGTACATCTATAAATGTCATATATAATATTTATGTTATATATGTATACTATGTCTTTTATTACAAAGATAAAATACAGGACAAGATGGTTGGATGGCATCACCAACTCCATGGACATGAGTTTGAGCAAGCTCCAGGAGATATTGAAGGAAAGGGAAGCCTGGCATACTGCAGTTCATGATGTCACAAGGAGTCTGACACAACTGAACAACAACAAATTACAAATTTCATTGCAGAAACCAAAACATTATTTCTAAATTTGGTCACTAGATATCAAAACACTAATACACATTCTTAAAAAGCTAATGAATATTTTCATCCATGAAATCCCAAACAATTATCACAGTTGTCAACATTTCATTAAACAACTTCTGCAACATATAATTACATTTACAACTAACTATTTTTGGAAGAATGAGGCAGGCAAAGAATATATACACACTGCATTTCTTTTTAAGGAAGAATGTTTATTTAATCATCAAAACAATTTATCAAAGATTTTTCAGTTCAGAGATACTGGGAATATATGTTTGAACCAGACTAACAACATCCCTGTCCTTGTGGAGTTGTCCATCTTTTGAATGAGTCAGACAAAATGCAAACAAAGAAACATGTGAACCAAATATGGATAGTGGAAAGTACTCTGAATAAAAGAGAGAGATAGTAGAGAAGCTGGTACAAAAAGTGTGTACTTTTTTTCTAAAATAATAATAATAAGCATAGTCAGGAAAATCCTCAGTGACAGAGGGGAAATGATAAGACAGGAGCAGAAAGGTGCTAAGGAGCCAGTTACAGCATCAGAAAGTTGGCATCATCTTATGAGGAAGAAGCAGCTTGTACAAAGGGCCTGAGGCAAGAGAGAACTCAGTTCATCCAAGAAACTGAAAGAAGGGCTCTGTGGCTTGAACGTGGTGACTAAAGGTCTACCAGGACTAGATGCAGTAGTTCACAGTACTAGCTTGTAGCAAAGGACAATGATCACTCTGGTGTGTAGAAGATCAAGGAAGTGAGCAAAAGAGGGACCGGCAGATGATTCAAAAAGTGCCTACACTGGTCTTGTTGGGAAAGGACTTGGGCTTGGAATAAGGACTTGGACAACAAGAGTTGGAGAGAGTTGGGCATGTTTGAAGAAAGACAAACCGGAGAGAAATTTTAGCTGTTGAGAATAGGGTTCTGTGAAAAGTATGGACTGAGGTACAAATTGAGTCCCTGTCAGCATACTGACCATATCAACCCCTAAGGCTGTAGGGATGGGCAGAACCATCTGAGGAGAGAATGAAAAAGAAAAAAAAAAGAGAAGTTCTAAGTCTAAACCCTGAAAAACAGAAGCTGAGGTATGGAAATAAGATAGAGCAAGGACAGAAGACTCAGCTACTGAAGCCAACCTGTCCATGTTACAAGAAGGTCCGGGAGTTATTTCAGAATGGAAGAAAAACAGCTGGTTAGATTTTCCATTACTGTTCCTGGCTTTCTTCCTTCTTAATTGTATGAAAACAAAGCATACCTTTTGTTCTTTCAATACGATGACAAGAAAGGGAAAAGCAGGCGTATTAACATGCCCTAATCCTGTATCTCAGATCTCTGACAAGCTTTAATTAGTTTGCTAGTTGAGGGTTTCCTGAGTAAAGGCAATTCTGTCACTTCCAAGCCATTCTGGTGCTTGGTATAACAGATTTTTTTGGTCTCCAGCTTAGATAACATTTCTACATTATCAAGAATAGTTATAAGCAATTTTGTTAGTTAACCTCATATGATTTCTCCCTGATATTTTTGAAATAGTGTGCATAGAATTTCAGAATTGTCCTGTTTCAAGAACATTAAGAAAAATCATTATTTGTTTCTGACATTAATTTTTAAATTTAGCTTTAAATTCCATTTTCCCATTTAAAATAGCTACACTCACTGAAATGGAAAAATACAAGAGAAAAATATACTTTTAGGGATTGAGATTTTGCCAAACTGAAGAGTTACTGCTAAATTTAAATATTCATTTTCTTAACCATTTAAGAGGAAAAATGGGTTTTCAGGTTAACTTATTCATTTGAATGTTAAGGATTTTTTTTAGGTCATGTTTGCTGAAGAATTAGCTGATGCAAGCAACAAAAGGAATAAATACTTGACTGTAAAAATATATTTGGTTATCTTCTGCTTGCTCTCTTTTCTCTGCCTGTTTAACATAAGGAGTTCTCCCTTTCCCTCACCTCCAATTTGTTCCTTTACATTCCCGCCTTTTCACTCTGTTCATTCTTGGTATTGATGCACTATCAATTTCCATGTCACAGTTTTCATCTAATGTTTCCCTTAGGAGCTGCAGATCTACTCAGTCTGCTTAATTCAACTTAGGTCTTTTATTATGCGATCTAAGTCTCTCTCTCTTTTTCATCTATAAAGTGGAGAAAATAAGATTGAGTTTACAAAGCTGACTCAAGGAGTAAGGAAGACTGGAAATACCTAGCATGGTATCAGGCACCTAGTAACTACTCAAGAAACATTAGAGCCTTTCCCCCTTTCTCTTTAGAGGCTCTGTATTATCTGTGGCCAATTCAGTACAAATAAGAGCTCCACTAAGAGCAGAACAGTGACGACTATTCAAAGCAAAGACAAGATTCTAATGAAAGTAATTTAGAAAGTTTAGTTCAGCAGCTGGGACCAGCCTTATGATGTGCGTCAAAGAATTACATGCAAGGGAAGCCAGGTTTGGCGATCTAGGGGAAACCCTCTCAAGTCTCCTTTTTCCTTAAGAATGAGAAATTAATAAGTTGAGATAGCATGTAAAGCACTCCTTTCATAGTACCTTAAATTTCTCCTTTATCCTCTACTAAATGAGATTTCTTTTACTAGCATTCACAAAACAGACACTGTGTTTACACCAGAAATTTTTGAAAGTAAATATTTTGATGGAGGATAAGTTAGTTGTGTCATTCTAGGTTTTTTCCAGCAACATATTATTTCTTTATATTTTTAGAATTGGATTATAAGTTTCAAACCTCATTCAATTTTTAAATCATTAAAATAATAAGCTTTCTAGACTTTTAGTAATAATACTAAGTGCCAGAAAAAATGGAATTACATCGAAGTTTTGAGTGTATGTAAGTTAGAAATATAGTGTTCTATTCATATTTAAACAAGTGGAACAAAAATGTCATAAATTTTTTAGCTAAGCAAAATTTTTTGAAATATATATATTATACATACTATGTATATGTATAAAAAAGCTATTCTACTACACTTGATAAAGTCTTGAAAAAATAGAGAAATTGGAAAACAAACTAAAAAAAATAGGACCACTGAATATGAAATAGAAAAAGTGAAACAAACTAGGTAAAAGTAAAAGATCATCACATAGTCTAGGTGTTTTTAAACATGGTTGCTCATTAGAATCGTATCTGGAATTCTGGAGAAAAAAAAATAATACCTGCGCATCTGTATTTTTCAAAAAATTACAAGATAATTCTAAAAAACTGATTATAGATTTCTCCATTAAGTGGTAGATTTAGTGATACAGAGTTCTATTATTTTCTTTTGAACAATCATGATACAGTGATAATAAAATGAATAATAATAATCACAACAGTAAAAGATGTTTATCAGTTTTCACAATCAATAGCCAGACAAAAAAATAAAAGACAACTACAATCGAAAGCCATAATGGAAACATGATTAAACTAACAATATAAAATATTTACATATATTTGAGGGAGTTAGAGTGATGTGGTAAGTTGAAGTGCATATATGCATGTGGTTTCATCTCCCCAGCCAGTCTATGTCTTTTGGGTGGTATATTTAATCCATTTATAGTTAATGCAATTATCAATATGAATAATTCTACTGTCATATTCTTAATTGTTTTGGGTTATTTTGTGTAGCTCTTTTCCTTCTCTTGTGTTTCCTGCCTAGAGAAGTTTCTTTAGTACTTGTTGGAAAGCTAGAATTCTCTTAACTTCTGCTTGTTTGGAAGGCTTTTGATTTCTCCATCAAATCTGAACAAGAGTCTTGCTGGGTAGAGTATTCTTGGCTATAGGTTCTTCTTTTTCATTTCAAATATACTGTGCCATTCCCTTCAAGTTTGTAGAGTTTCTGTTGAGAAATCAGCTGATAGCCTGAAGGGAGTTCCCTTGTATGTTATTTGTTGTTTTTTCCTTTATTGCTTTTAATATTTTATCTTCAATTTTGACCCCTATGATGGGATTGCTGATGCATTTAATGTTGTCCCACAGGTCTCTTAAACTGTCTTCATTTTTTTTTCATTCTTTTTTTTTTTCTAAATTATCTTTTGCAGTAGTGATTTCTGCTATCTTCCAAGTCACTCACCCGTTCTTCTGCCGAAGTTATTCTGTCATCGATTCCTTCTAGTGTACTGTTCATCTCTGTCTGTTTGTTCTTTAGTGCTTCCAGGGCTTTGGTAAATATTTCTGCATCTTCTCCATTCTTTTTCTAAGATCCAGGATCATCTTCTCTATCATTCTGAATTCTTTTTCTAGAAGCCTGCCTATCTCCACTTCATTTAGTTGTTTTTCTGGGAGATAACTTTCATCTGGAACATAACCCTCTGTCTTTTCATTCTGATTAACTTTCTGCAAGTTTCATTTTGGTGACTGCAGGATGGTAGTACTTCTTGCTTCTTCTGTCTCCCCTATGGAGGATGAGGCTAAAAGACTTGTGCAGGCTTCTGGATGAGAGGGACTCATGGTAAGAAAAACTGGGTCTTGCTCTGGGGGGCAGGGCCACATTCAGTAAAACTTTAATCCTATTGTCTGCTGATGGCTGGGGCTGGGCTCCCTCCTTCTTAGATGTTGACCTGAGAACCCAGCCCTGGAGTCCACAGGTTCTGTGGTAGGGTTAATGAATACCTCCAAGAGGGATCACATCGAGAGACATGTAGGACTGCAGCTGCCAGGGCTCCTGTCCCCTCAGTAAGACACTGCCAATCCACACCTCCACATGAGATCCTTCAACACTAGAAAGTAGGTCTGCTTCAGTCTCCTGTGGGGTCACTGCTCCTTTCCCCTGGGTCCTGGTGTGCTCAAGATTTTGTTTGTGCTCTTGAAGAATGCAGTTTATAATTCCCCCAGTTCTGTGGAAGTCTTATAGTCGAATACCACTGGCCTTCAAAGTCAGATTCTCTGGGAATTTTTAGCCCCTTTGTCAGATCCCCAGGCTGAGAAGCCTGTCGTGAGGCTCAGAACTTTCACAATAGTGGGGAGAACTTCTTTGGTATTATTGTTCTCCTGTTTGTGGGTCACCCAGCAGGTATGTGATTTGATTTTATCTTAATTGTGCTCCTTCTACCATTTTGTTGTGGCTGGCTTCTTCTTTGTCTTTGGATGTGGGGTATCTTTTTTGGTGGGTTCTAGTGTCCTCCTGCTGATGGTTGTTCAAAATAGCTGCAATTTTGGTGCTCTCTCAGGAGGAGATTTAGTTGTGTCTTTCTTAATACAGTTGCATGCATGCTAAGTCACTTCAGTTATGTCTGACTCTTTGCAACCCTATGGGCTGTAGTCCAACAAGCTCTTCTGCCCATGAGATTCTCCAGGCAAGAATACTGGAGTGGGTTGCCATGCCCTCCTCCAGGAGATCTTCCGGGATCGAACTGGAGTCTCCTGTGGCTTCTACATTGCAAGCAGCTTCTTCACCGCTAAGCCACCTCTAAAACCATAACAATGACTTACTACTTAACTTTTACTGCCCTGGGCTAATCAGAGGGGAACAGAGACAGATGCTATCTGTTAACAGTAAGTATATTTGTGGCCAAAAAAAAAAAACAAAAAGTGAAATGATGGCATGGTGGACTCAATAGTTATTTCTTGCATAGTTGGTCCTAATAATACACAAGGTAATGAGTGTTTGTCAAACACAAAAGACCTAGAGCTAAAGTAGTTACCACCATATCTATGTTGTATCCAATGATTTAAGGTCAGAAAAACATCATCCATCAAATTAATGTCAATTTCATTTTGTTTTGTTATTTATTTTATAAAATTTCTTTATGAATAAAGATATCTGCAAACATAATTTCATGTTTTTAATACTACTTTAACCCCACTCTAAGATTTGGGAGGAATTTTTTGGCTTTCATTTTGGATTTAAAAGGATTCTACACATTACTCAAGTTTCAAAACTTTGCTAATACAGCTGGCCTCATAACAAAAAGAACATCACTCCCATCTGGTGGCAGACATCAAAATTTTGAACATAGTCTCAAAACAGAAATTAATCTTAACTCTAGACTAGACACTAGTCAATTAAATTCCTATTTCAAAAGTGACAAACAAAATAACTGCCAAGTAATCCAACATATGACATCAATTCAAAGAAGTACTTGAAACATAATGAATTATCTTAGTTGTGGGTACCAAACATTAAAAAAAAAAAGTACAACTTAAGAAGTGTTAATATAGAGAATGAAACCATAATTGTAAAAAAATAAAATCACTTTATAGCCTTTCAATTAAATATTAATATATGTCATAAAGGTAAACTTCCCAAAGCATAACCTCATTCATTCAGTTCAATTCAGTCGCTCAGTCTTTTCCGACTCTTTCCGACCCCATGAATTCCAGCACACCAGGCCTCCCTGTCCATCACCAACTCCCGGAGTTCACTCAAATATACATCCATCGAGTCAATGATACCATCCAGCCATCTCATCTTCTGTTGTCCCCTTTTCCTCCTGTTCCCAATCCCTCCCAGCATCAGGGTCTTTTCCAATGAGTCAACTCTTTGCATGAGGTAGCAAAAGTATTGGAGTTTCAGCTTCAGCGTCAGTCCTTCCAAACAACACCCAGGACTGATCTCCTTTAGAATGGACTGGTTGGATCTCCTTGCAGTCCAAGGGACTCTCAAGAGTCTTCTCCAACACCACAGTTCAAAAGCAGCAATTCTTCAGCGCTCAGCTTTTTTCACAGTCCAACTCTCACATCCATACATGAGCACTGGAAAAACCATAGCCTTGACTAGACAGACCTTTGTTGGCAAAGTAATGTCTCTGCTTTTCAATATGCTATCTAGGTTGGTCATAACTTTTCTTCCAAGGAGTAAGTGTCTTTTAATTTCATGACTGCAATCACCATCTGCAGTGATTTTGGAACCCCAAAAAATAAAGTTTGACACTGTTTTCACTGTTTTCCCATCTATTTCCCATGAAGTGATGGGAACAGATGCCATGATCTTTTCTGGCATGGTTTTCTGAATGTTGAGCTCTAGGCCAACTTTTTCACTTTCCTCTTTCACTTTCATCAAAAGGGTCTTTAGTTCCTCTTTCACTTTCTGCCATGAGGGTGGTGTCATCTGCATATCTGAGGTTATTGATGTTTCTCTGGCAATCTTGATTCTAGCTTGTGCTTCTTCCAGCCCAGCGTTTCTCATGATGTACTCTGCATAGAAGTTAAATAAGCAGGGTGACAATATACAGCCTTGATGTACTCCTTTTCCTATTTAGAACCAGTCTGTTGTTACATGTCCAGTTCTAACTGTTGCTTCTTGACCTGCATATAGGTTTCTCAAGAGGCAGGTCAGGTGGTCTGGTATTCCAATCTCTTTCGGAATTTTCCATAGTTTATTGTGATCCACATAGTCAAAGGCTTTGGCATAGTCAATAAAGCAGAAATAGATGTTTTTCTGGAACTCTCTTGCTTTTTCCATGATCCAGCGGATGTTGGCAACTTGATCTCTGATTCCTCTGCCTTTTCTAAAATCAGCTTGAACATCAAGAAGTTCACGGTTCATGTTTTGCTAAAGCCTAGCTTGGAGAATTTTGAGCCTTACTTCACCAGCATGTGAGATGAGTGCAATTGTTCAATAGCTTGAGCATTCTTTGGCATTGCCTTTGTTTGGGATTGGAATGAAAACTGACCTTTTCTGGTCCTGTGGCCACTGCTCAGTTTTCCAAATTTTCTGGCATATTGGGTGCAGCACTTTCACAGCATCATCTTTCAGGATTTGAAATAGCTCAACTGAAACTCGACCACCTTCGTAGTGATGCTTTCTAAGGCCCACTTGACTTCACATTCCAGGATGTCTGGCTCTAGATGAGTGATCACACCATCGTGATTATCTGGGTCATGAAGATCTTTTTTGTGCAGTTCTTCTGTGTATTCTTGCCACCTCTTCTTAATATCTTCTGTGTCTGTTAGGTCCATACCATTTCTGTCCTTTATCGAGCCCATCTTTGCATGAAATGTTCCCTTGGTATCTCTAATTTTTTTGAAGAGATCTCATTACATGTATTCAAATCCTGTTTTTAATATATGTTATTTTTTCTTTCAGAAGGAAAGATATGGAGGTTTTAAATAAAGTTATGATTTTTAAGTTAACTTTCAGTTCAGTTCAGTCACTTAGTCATGTCTGACTGTTTGCGACTGAACTGAATTATTCAGCCACAAAACCTCTAATAAAGACAGATAAACATTTTTTCTAAGTCAGAAAAATAGCATTTAAAAATTAAAATGGGAATTGGTATTTTAAAAACAAAAACAGGAAAATATTTGTAAACAGGTTAACCACGTTACACCTAAATTTGATCAAATAAATAAGCTTATTAGAATTCCCANACTTTCACACAGTTCTAATCCTCTGACAAAGATGAATAATCAACTTATTACATTATTGTATCACCATGGAACCATCCAAATGTATTGAGCTTCGAATCTCACGAATAAAACATGAATTAAGGTAGTTTCGATACTGATATTTTCTAGACAGATAGAGAAAGGATACAATGAGAGACTTCATTTCATACTTTTTTTCTTTAGGTAAATTCATATACAAAATATTTTGTAAACAGTAAGACAGAGTATCAGTTCAGTTTAGTTCAGTCGCTCAGTCGTGTCGGACTCTTTGCGACCCCATGAACTGCAGCACACCAGGCCTCCCTGTCCATCACCAACTCCTGGAGTTCACTCAAACTCACGTCCATTGAGTCGGTGATGCCATCCAGCCATCTCATCCTCTGTCGTCCCCTTCTCCTCCTGACCCCAATCCCTCCCAGCATCAGAGTCTTTTCCAAAGAGTCAGCTCTTGCATGAAGTGGCCAAAGTACTGGAGTTTCAGCTTTAGCATCATTCCTTCCAAAGAACACCCAGGACTGATCTCCTTTAGAATGGATTGGTATGATATAGCATAAAAAGACACATACTGACTTATTTCTCAGAAGTTACTTCGTTTCTGAGTATCAGTTTATTTCTCTAATCACTTTCCAACTTTAAACTCTCTAATTTTAAATCTAAATCTGTTTCCCTGATTTAAAATGCACAGAAGAATTTAACTATTGTTGTGAGTCAGACAGAGGTAATTCCTGTATAAGTACTAATACCAAAAGGTGGGTAAAATTTTGAAATAATATTTTAAGGATATAATGATCTAATTATTTAGCTTCTGAGATAAGTATTAACTTTTTGAGTTAAGTTTTAAAAGATCTAAATATAGAAGGCATTTAGAGCCCAACCTAATAGGGCCCCATGGACATTACTGAAAATGATACAGAAAAAGATTAAAGAGAGTTCCTCTTCTGAGGAGGTTCTTTCCCCATCAGGCCAATTTAGAACAGTTCATTAAACATCAATGGTATTCTTTTATCAGATGCTTAGGGTTATTTCTTAAGTTGCATATTCATCTTTCTATAGAAAAACAAGGAACAAAACTCTAACAAATTTCATCCTGTACTATTGTGATGGCCTTAGCTTCACTATGTTTAAGGCTGAATTCCAGTAATTTTATAAGTTTCTCCCTTANCTATCTTTGATTAAATGTAAAACATAAATAATTCTTCTAAATCTACATTAAATTTTTTTTCTAAACAAAATATCCAATGAATCCCTATTTTATACATGGCATCCAATTCCTAGTAATAATTAATTACTATCAAGTAAGTCATATCTATCAAGTATTAAAGCCATTACTATCAAGCCAGTACTACCAAGTAATAAAGAACATTGCATTAAGAGCAAACCTATATTACTATGAAGGACAGGGAAGCCTGGGGTGCTGCAGTTCATAAGATTGCAAAGAGCTCAAGACGACTTAGTGTCTCAACAATAATATTACTATGAGAACACTGTCAGACATTTAAATCATTTTAATGGACTGTCTCAGGTACCACTTTAATAATCTCATGACGTATCCATAACTTACATATGAGGACAGATTAAGTAACATATTCAAGCTCTGATTCACAATCAAGCCTTCCTAACTTCAAAGCTTGTATAAACATAATCACTACTTCAATGGTATGAAAATAATTATAAAATTGCAACTTACAAATCTACAAAATTAAGGTAGATTTTGCTTTGGAAGAATAATGGCCTTCTGTATATAATTTTTAATTACAAAGAAAATATTTACCTTTTCATTTCTAACTGTTTTGCATAGACAAAACTATTTTTGTATATTTATACTATATCTGGCTATCTTACCTTATTCTCACATTAATTTCAATGGTACACAATAATATNTTTAGAGTGTCTTGAATTTTTAATATAAAAGCTATGTTTCTTCAAGAACTACTGAGAAGCTGTTAAATTTTTTCTGTGGTTGAAGCAGAACTTTAAGTAACATTGCAATTATCAGTTCTTTAAATATCAGATAGTATTCAGCTAGACATCCATCTGTTCTGGTGCTTTTTAATAACAGATCTTTAAAAGCTTTCCAATGCTTATATGGCTTAATCCAGTTTTCTACTTCCTCTTGGATAAATTTTGGTTATTTCAGTCTTTCTAGGAAGTTATTCCCTTCCTCTGTGTTTTCATTTTCCTAGGTGTAGAGTTGTATGTAATAGTCAACTATGCTTCTTTTAATCTTTCTTGTTTCTAGAGTTGTTTCTACTTTCTCATTCATAATCTTCTATATTCTTTATATATTTTCTGTAATATGTGCCTGAGGGATTTATACTGGCCATTTCAAGAAAGCATCAGGGCTTCCCTGGTGGCCCAGTGGTTGGGAGTTGCCTGGCAATGCAAGGGACAAGTAGTGGATTTCTGCTCCAGGAAGAACCTACACACTGCAGGGCAATTAAGCCACTGCACCACAACTACCTGAACCAGCACTCACGAGCTGCAACTACTGAGTCCATGTGCTACAACTACTGAAGCCTGAATGCCTCGAGCCCACGCTCTGCAAACAAGAGAAGCCAGCTCAAGGAGAGGCCCATATAGCACAATCAGAGAGTAGCCCTCATTCTTCACAACTAGAGAAAGCCATTGTACAACAGCAAAGACCCAGCACAACCAAAAATAAATAAATAAATAACATCTTTAACAAAAAAAAGAATCAAATTTTGAATAATTTAACCCTTTGAACTCACTATTTTAGTGATTCCAGTTTTTATGGTTATTAAATTTTGATTTCCTAGTTTCTTTTGATGTTCTTTTTCTAACTTGTTGAATACTTAGTTTATTTCAAGTTTTTCTTCAGTAAGAAAAGGCATTTAAAGCTAAAATTTTGTACTAAGCACAGCTTTCACTGGGTATGTATATTTTGTTAAGAAGAGATCATCTGTTTCATTCAGTCATATATAGTTTGTAATTTCCCTTTGCATTTAAGAGTTATCTAAGAGTGTGTCCTAATTTCCTAATAAATTTGCCAAATATAGTTTTTCCATTTCCTAATAAAGCTTAGTATCACAGAACACGGCCTATTAAAGATTTTTACTCTCTTGAATTTATAAAAGTTCAGGCATCTTTTTCAAGATCTAAAATGCATAAGATGAATCTTTTCTCACATGAAAATGCATGATTTCCATAATGTAAATTTTTTCCAAAAAGAATCTTGCCATTTCAACATTGTAAGTTAAACATGCACCTCATATACATTATGATAGAAATGAGGTAAAGTTTTGTTAACTACTTTAAATAGTTACTGATGGTAAATTCCTGACATCATTTTTCCTGTGACAGTGAATGAACTTTATTGAGAATTCCTAAACTTCTGGTGTTTATTTCAACTCTATCCAGCTTTATACAAACTGCAGGATGGTTACAGGCATATAGAGTCATTGGATATTTAAATGAATTTTATTCCATTCATAAAACTGTAATATGTGTTTGATTCATATGGGGCTTTGTTTAGGTTAGTTTTCTCTCTCATTTCCACCTTTTGCTTTAAATGTTGAACATGGAGTTTATATCTAATATTATCTCATCTCTCCTAAATTATTCGTATGTCTTCCAACGATCAACAATTATATCAATCTTACGCTTAAGATTTCATTCCAGGGGTGGGAATGGTGAGTCTTGATAACACAAGCATATTATCGTGAAACAATATTTACAAAAGCCTGTCTTAAAAGTCACATTTTAGAGAGAATCATTTTTTAATTTTTTTTAAATCACTGTAGGAACACTAGTAAGAAAGGTAAGCCATTTAGATATTAGGAGACACTGGAAGGGTGGTTTACACTGTTGGTGGGAATGCAAACTAGTACAGTCACTATGGAGAACAGTGTGGAGATTCCTTAAAAAACTGGATATAGAACTGCCTTATGACCCAGCAATCTCACTGCTGGGCATACACACTGAGGAAACCAGAACTGAAAGAGACACGTGTACCCCAATGTTTATCGCAGCACTGTTTATAATAGCCAGGACATGGAAGCAACCTAGATGTCCATCAGCAGATGAATGGATAAGAAAGCTGTGGTATATATACACAATGGAGTGTTACTCAGCCATTAAAAAGAATTCATTTGAATCAGTTCTAATGAAGGGATGAAACTGGAGCCTATTATACAGAGTGAAGTAAGCCAGAAAGAAAAACACCAATACAGTATACTAACGCATATATATGGAATTTAGAAAGATGGTAACAATAACCCTGTATGCGAGACAGCAAAAGAGACACAGATGTATAGAACAGTCTTTTAGACTATGTGGGAGAGGGAGAGGGTGGGATGATTTGGGAGAATGGCATTGAAACATGTATAATATCATATAAGAAACGAATCGCCAGTCTAGGTTCTATGCAGGATACAGGATGCTTGGGGCTGGTGCACTGGGATGACCCAGAGAGATGGTGTAGGGAGGGAAGTGGGCGGGGGGTTCAGGATTGGGAACACGTGTACACCCATGGCAGATTCATGTTGATGTATGGCAAAACCAATACAGTATTGTAAAGTAAAATAAAGTAAATAAATAAATAAAATAAAAAAGAACTTCCATAATAAGGTTCTTTCTAAATTACATATTTCTATATAAATATAACTATGTTTAACATAGGAAATATCACAAGACCAAAACAATGATCTTAACTTTTCAGAACAGCAAATAGAACCTGATTTTTCTGTGTTTCCATCTATTAACTGACTTAGGAGATTATTAACGTATCAAACAACAAAAAGAAGAAACATTAGAGGCTTTTCTATGCTGCAGCCTTCGGAATGAAAGTAATCATTAATGATTGTCTTGTTATGGGTTGTGTTTTGTCGTTTCCCACCTCCCCCGCCCACTAAAAATATATGTTGGAGACCTAATCCCTAGTACCTCAGAATGTGACTTTATTTAGAGAGTGGTCTTTAGAGAAATAATCAAGTTAAAATGAGATGTGGGTGGACTCTAATCCAGTATGACTTGTGTCCTTATAAAAAAGGGAAATTTTGACACAGAGATGACACAAATAAAGGGAAGACAATGTGAAGAGACATAGAGAAAAGCTGTCCATCTACAAGCCAAGGAGAGGGTCCCGAAACAGATCCTTCTCTCACAGCCCTTGGAGGGAACCAGACTTGCTGACACCTTAATCTTGGACCTTGATTCTCTAGAAATTCAAGACAACAAATTTCTATTGTTGAAGGCACCCACTTTGTGACAATGGCCGTGGAAAACAAATATATGGTACTAATAATTACGTTATATAACATATATTCTCCTTTGAAAAACATTTTCTGTGTTCAAGAGATCTGGGTCAACACAGGAGTATATACATGCATTAATGTTATTTTTTATATGTACTGTAATTTAAAAAAAAAAAAAAAACCTCAAAGCCCTGTTAAAGCAAATTTTAGAAGGTTCTTGTGATTAAGAAGGAAAACTGTGCCCTTATAGTAAGAGTCACCTACTGGAGATATATTTTAAATTTTTAAAAGGTAAGTTTTTCTCTGATTGTTAAAATAATGAATTCTAAATACATAATGTAGAAAATATGGAAAAGTATAAAAATCACGTGAATGCTATATCCAAGAAATATCTTTGATAATAATAAAAAAAAAGAACAGTTACAGTACTAANACTAAGTCAGAGTGTGAAATTCAACAAGACTTTGTAATTATTTTCCTGTATTAAATGAAAAAATATGAATTAGACAATTAACTGTCTTTATTTTCAACAAACTTTTTAATGTATTGCCTTTATTGACAGAAGAATTTGAAAGGACTGGATTGAAAGATACATGGAAAAGGCTGTAATTTTTAAATGTAATCTTAGATGTTTTGGTCTTTAGATAAGTCAAGAGCAAATATGCAGAGATATGAAATTTTAAGAAATGAGACAGTTTATTTGTAATATTGTGCTTGCCCATGCTAGATTCACTCATATCCTTCTCACTGACTTATATAGTATTGGTTTACGACCAGTATGAACCTGAAATTCAACCATCAAGAAAAGAAAAATGGAGACTACATTTAATCAACACGGGGCACTATGTTCTAATTATTGCTTCATTTCATCTGCATGATAAGGGTTAAATATATTGGCACGTAATCTGAAGTGAAAATTCCAACGCTAGAGAAAGGTAATCTGTGTTTGTAACCCAGCTGACAGAACTATATTTCCGAGTAGACCAACCACGAAGAACCTCCCAAACCAGGCTTTTTCAAGCTATCTATGATGAAAGGTCAAATATATGTTATTCTAAAAGTGTATAAACCAAAGATTTTTAAAAATACAAGACAGTGGATAACCCCAGAAATTTAAAGATAAAAAGCACAAATTTTATGATTAGCTTCAACATGTATAAAATTACTCTATAAAACTATCATAAATTTTTCAAAGCACTTACTTTAAATTTCTGTGCTTACTGCTGTCCAATAACAAATAACTCATGGATCAGTCTTAGTCCACAAACCACAGTTGCAGCAGCCAACATACTCTCAAATCTAAGAGTCTATCAGTATTAGGTGTTTCTTGAATAAATTTGTATACCACTAATAAGAATCATGATCACATTAAAAAAGGGCATAATTCTAATGAAATGTTTCAACAATTACAAACAAACATGTCTACTTCCTAATCCCTAGAACCTGTGAATATATTACCTTAAATGGCAAAAGGGACTGTGCAGAAGATCTCAAGATCCAGAGATTATTTTAGAATATCTGGGTGATCCCAATATAATCACAGGAGTTCTTATAAGAGGGAGCTTCCCTGATAGCTCAGATGGTAAAGAATCTGCCTGGAATGCAGGAGGAGGGAGGGTTAAAGTCAGAGGTCAAGATATGATGATAGAAGCTGAAGTCAGAGGGAGAGATTTAAAGGTGCTAAACTGTTGGCTTTAATGATGGAGGAAAGCATCAAGACCAAGGACACTGGTGCACTCCTGATGCTAAAAATAGGAATGAACTTCCTCCTTAAGAAACACATCCTTACCAACATCTTGCGTTTAGGACCTTTGACCCCTAGAATTGTATGATAATAGATGGGTGTTGTTTAAACTACTAAGATTGTGGTAATTTGTCATAGTGGCAACTGGAAGCATATAGGCATACAGACCTTGGTTCTGGGAAGTAGGGTGTTACTATAACAACTACCTGAAAATGTGGAAATGGCTTTGAAATTGACAGTAGGCAGAGGCTGGGAGCATGATAGAAAAAGCCTAGATTACCTTGAACAGAGAGTAAAATATGGATGTTAAAAGCCCTGCTGGTGAGGACTCAGAAGGAAGTGACAGCACGGTACAGTAAGCTTTTATCATTTTAGAAATTATTGAAATCATTATAAATGGACAGTTAAAGGAGGGCTCAGAAGGAAATGAAAACATGTTATTGGAAAATGGAGGAAAAACAATATTTGTTATAGAGTAGAAGAAAGCTTAGCTGACTTGCTTCCTATAATTGTGTAGAAACCAGAGTTATAAGTAATGACCTTGAAGCTGAGAAGATTTCCAAGCAAAGTATTGAAGGAGTGGCCTAGTTTCTTCTTCCTGCTGTAGTGAAATGTAGGGAGTTGGTGATGGACAGGGAGGCCTGGCATGCTGCAGCTCATGGGGTCGCAAAGAGTTGGACATGACTGAGCGACTGAACTGAACTGAACTGAAGAGGAAAGAAACATACTGAGTCAAGAATTATTGGTACTTCCTTGGTGGTCCAGTGGTAAGACTCCATGCCTCTACTTCAGGGGGCACTGGCTCAATCCCTGGTTAGTGAATGTAAGATCCTGTCACATGCCACAAGATGCAGCCAGAAAAAAAAAAAAATTATTAAGAATATTAAGATGAAAGGAACTAAGACCCAGTGATTCAGAAACTTCTCAATGAGGCAGATTGCAAGAGGTGTTGAAATTAGAAGTTTCAGTTTCAGGAAAAAATGGCTAATGAGAAAAAGTCAACTTTGTGTGTAGATGACGTGAGTCTGAGTGAACTCCGGGAGTTGGTGATGTTCAGGGAGGCCTGGTGTGCTGAGATTCATGGGGTTGCAAAGAGTCGGACACGACTGAGCGACTGAACTGAACTGAACCTTTGGTTAGTGCTTTGGAAGGATTAAAACCTTGGTATGTTCATTCACACAAGGAACTCTTGGAAAGACTGGACACAGGATTCATGGATTCCCTCAGTGATTTCAGCAGAGGACAAATTGGAGATGAGGTTATCCATGAAAGATCTACAAAGTATCCTGTTTTCTAATAGAGAAAATTTCAGATATATACGAGAGAACCACAGGTTTCTCAAGAATGTTATATCAGTTGAAATACTGGCAATCTGAACTGAAAAAAAAAAAAAGAGAGAGATGAATTTCAAAAAAGCTATTGTACTTTCAAGTTACACAGGCAGGAAATATTCAACTGAAAATACATGCTATCTTTCTTGAAAAAAGAATAATGATTCTTAGAGTAAAGAGCCAGGCCCTGAGGGCAGAGCCTTGAGCCACAGAGGATTATCACCAAGCTGTGAAATCTAATTGAGTTTGCCTAGTTGGAATTCTAAACTTCTTGAGACTGGTAACCTTTTTTTTTTTTTTTCTCTCTTCCACATTCTCTCTCTTTAAATGAAAATGTCTGCACCTGTTATCTTATGCCTGTCCCACAATGCATTTTGAAGGCGTATGATTTATTTTCTAATTTCACTGGTACATAGATGGAGAGAAATTTTACTTGAAGAAGGAATATAACTAGAACCTTGACGATAAGCATGAGAGTGCACAATTATGTCTAACTCTTTGCAACCCATGGACTGTAGCCCGCCAGGCTCCTCTGTCCATGGAATTCTACAGGTAAGAATACTGGAGTGGGTTGCCATTTCCTACTCCAGGGGATCTTTCCCACTCAGGGATTGAAACCATGTCTCCTGTATTTTCTGTACTAGCAGGTAGATTCTTTACTACTTCACCACCTGGGAAGTCCCTATCTAGAACCTTACTCATACCTAATTTAGAAGATTTAGATGGTGAGATTTGGAAATTTTTAGCTGATCAATTTTAGATGAGACTTTCTCCATATTCTAACCCCTTGAAAATCTGAATATGCAACCTAAAAATGGCAAGAGAGACTTTTCAGATGCGATTTGCTCAAAGATCTTGAGATGAGGACATTATTCTAGAGTATCTGTGTGGGCCCAATTTAATCATAAGGGTCCTTATAAGAGTGAGACTGGATGAGATATGAGGACATGAGCAGAGGTCAGGCAGAGAGAGATTTGAAGATGCCACACTGCTGGCTTTGAATATGGAGGAAGGGGCCAAAGAAGGGAATGGCCTCTAGAACATGGAAAACGAAAAGAAACAGATTTTCTACTTGAACCTCCAGAAGGAATGCTTCTTTACCAATATCCTAACATTAGGACCTCTGACTTCCAGAACCATAAGATAATAAACTTGTGATGATTTACACCACCAAGTTTACAGTAATTTGCTATAGAAGCTACAGAAAACCAATATAAGTGATCTCTACCCAATATAAATGGTCTCTACTTAATTTGTCACGGCATTTCTCTACAAATATACCCCTAAAATCTTGAATTTTATCTTTCTGAAATTCTTAGTTAATATAGCAAATAATATGCTTCACAAGACACACAAAAAAATAATTTTTAAAATTTAAAAATCCATAGGATGTTTTTCTGTTGACGGCCCTCATGTGGAAATGTGACAACATAAAAATGGAACATTTCATCATTTCAACGTGATGAATTTTCCCTTTTAAACTAAAGACAAAGTAATTCAATAAATATACTTCACTCTCAAATAGTCAAGAGTTCTTCCTCAACTGCATTAGCATCTGAAAGCAAGCTAGGCATGATTTATTTAGACTTTGAATTCATTACTGCAAATGAGGGTCCCCTTCACCAAAGCCCCTTCTTTAATTATCTCATGAACTTAATTTCAAAAATCACATGAAAACGTTTGTAAAATGCACTCCAAATCCTATTGAGAAGAAAAGAAAAAAACTGCCCACAGTTGGGGCAGGAATACATATTAAGTAATTAGCAATGTGGCATGATTCATTCATGCTTAAAGATTTTTACATTCTTCAGAAAGTCATGATATAATCGCAACAGAAATATACACAGGTAACAGTATTTCAGAGCATCTCTTACCTGTGTAACAAGCGGTTCCAAAAGCCTCTCCACTGTTAGGGTCCGGATTTCCAAACTTTTGGGGTCCCATTTTAAAATGATCGGTGAAGTTGCCGAAGTCATGCTCCCTACAGAAACACACATTATCCATTAGAAATAATGATCACAGAAATAATGTGAGCTTAGGGGTTCAAAATGAATAAGTCACCAAAAGTTAGAAAATACTTGAAGATTACCTGTCTGGTTCAACCTCATCAAGTTAGAGCTAGGGAAATCAGAAAACAGAACTATGTGAAGTAGTGATGTGAGGATCAGATTGAAAATGGGTATTTCTTAAGGGTACCTATATTCATTAGACAAACTTTTGGGGCCCAACTGACACTGAAATATGTCACTCACTCAGTGTTTAGTACACATATCCACCTGCTATATACTGGGAAGGGGATTCCCAAGAACCCATCTGCCAATGCAGGAGACTCAGGAGATGCGGGTTTCATCCCTGGATTGGGAAGGTTCCCCAGAGGAGGGCATGAAACCCACTCCAGTATCATTGGCTGGAGAAACCCACAGCCAGAACAGCCTGGAAAGCTACCGTCCGTGGGGTCGCAAAGAGTTGGACACAACTGAAGCGACTTAGCACATACACACACACTTGCTGGGAAAGCCTTGGTCACTGCCCTCCAGTACCTGTGGTTTAAAGGCGGAAGTAGCAGAGGCTGGCCATAGTTATGCCTCAGTGTGGCCTGTACTGTGATCAAGGAATACAGAGAAGGCCACAGGCAAACTGAGGAAAGGACATCAAAGTCAGTCACCAAAGGAGATCAACAAAGACTTTAAAGAAGTACAATAAACTCATCATGACAATCAGATGAAAGACCCCAGGTCCTAACAAAAGGCTTCTCTGTTTTTGTCACATCGTAACTGACCACTGAGGATATTATGCTTCCTGGAAGAGCTGAGTTTTATTCTCTTAAATAAGAGAGATATCTTACAAAATGAGTCACAATGATTCTGAAAATTAGCTTGCTGCTATTTACATACTCTCTGATTACTCACTGCATTTACATTCTTATCCCATAAAATGAGTGTCTGATAAGGTTATTTATTTCATTCTACAACAATCCTTTTCTACCTAAGTACCTCGGGTGTGCAGGTAGCAACCTTGCACATATCGAGCACATGATATCATCCCAGCCTCAAAAGAGTAAATTAGACATTCTGTTAGGGGTGTGCTTCTCACTGAGAAGTTGACTGCTCTCTGATGAATATATTTTGACAACTAACCACTGGACAAGCAACCTTACATTATGCAAGGTGAATCTGAATCATTCGCTTTAATACCATCATAAATCAAACTATTCATAGCTGTTCTCTTCTGAATCAATGTCCCCGCTCCATTCCACTCTTATAAATCAATGTAGATGATTATTTCTATTAGAATTAACACTACAAAAAAGGTCTATCGCAAGAGGCACATGTCTCTTTACTGCCCTGCCATAGCTAGTCCTTTTGCAAACAGACCTAACAAATTTGCTTCAAGAAAAAAAAAAGGCGAAGACGCAGTATGCTGGTATTTTACCTCTCTCCAAATGCTATGTTTTAAATAAACTAAGCATAGCAATCCAACCATATAGACCGATTTAGACTTGGGTTCCTTCACAACAACAATAGTTGGCATGGATATGCTGCTTGTCCTCCAAAAACCAAAAAAACACTTTACACATTTCCCATTCACACTACCAACTGCTACATAGCAGCTCTAACATGCCCAGAATTCTGCTGTTAGGCAGCACACCTTCCTGTGTTGTGAGAGGATGAAAATGCCAGATTCTTTCTACCCACACAGGATACCTTCATCCTTGCCAAAGCCAGTCCTACCTAAGTAACCCAGCTCTTTGTTGTTGCTGTTGTTTGGTCGTTAAGTCATGTTTGACTCTTGTGACCTCATGAACTGCAGCATGCCAGGTTTCCTATCCTTCACAATCTCTCAGTTTGCTCAAATTTATGTCCACTGAGTCAGTGATGCTATCCAACCATTCATCCTCTGTCATCCCCTTCTCCTCCTGCCCTCAATCTTTCCCAGCATCTCTTAGGACACAATGATTTCCAGTCCCCAAGAAGTTTCCTATAAACTTCTTCCCAGCTCTCATGGAATAATAAGTGGCCCCAGTAACAATGATGCACAACGAGGTTCTACAGGAAAGACAGCTGGATAACTAGTAGTGGCGTAGTGAACTCATTTAACACAGTAGTGAAAGGTCATAAGTAGACTATGCAGAGAATCACCACTATTACATGAGCATGGTTGTGCATATAAGCTGGTGGAACAGGAAGGCACACAACATCTTCATGCATGTTCTGATGTATTACTAAAGAGATGAACAAAAAATGCTGATGTGAGAAATAAAGATGCTGGGACACTTACATTAGAGACACTAATCTAGCATGCATCAAGCAATAATAGGAGATGCTTAAAAAAGACTTCAAGGCAACTGTGAACCAAGAAGCAGAATTAGAGCAGAGCCTTGGATCCTGAAGGTTGGAAGACTTATAAATCTAAAACTGAAAGGACAAGAGTGACCAAGCAAATCACTGGACTCAGTTTATTCCTTTGGGGATCACAATCTTTTAGTCAGTTCTTTTGACACAGGCAAAATTTAAGAGCAAAAGGCAAGAAAAGGTTACGTGGTATTAATTTGTTGAACGGGAAAACCTAGTCATAGAAATGTGTTCCTCTGTGTGGAATAAGCAAATTGACTTCAAATAAGAAAGCAAGTGAACAAATGAAGTGTGCAATCATATACCAGCCTCTCACATTCCAAAGGAACATGTCTCAAAACCATACTAGGCATCCACACATTTAATTCAGACTCTTTTGCCCACAAAAGAGATTCTATGTAAAGAAAATATATTTTTTTCAATAATTTAAATTCAAAGAAAAATGACCTATTATACTTGCTTTTGGTAGGAAACTTAGAATATCAACTGGACACAAAGAGCAACAAAAGGGGTTGTAAAAAAGAAAAGACAATAGCGTTGTCCTTATCCACATACCACAATTTTACAAGCCTGTGAACAAGCTCTTAGCAATTTATTTAATCTCTGAGAAGATATTTTTGAAAAGTGTAAAACTGCATATCCATAAAAGGTGATAAAACAACCTACATAGTAATAACTTAGATAACTTCAGACTTTCTCCATGGGGGTAAGGAAGAAGCATGTGTCAAGGTGTTAGCAGCCATTCATCATTCACAACAATAAAAAACATGACCAAAAGACTAACAGAGTAAAACAAGCTCCATTATGAGCAGCCAAAGGTCAAGTACTTTGTTAATTAGACATTGTTCTCATAAACAGAAAATCTTTTGAGGTGCCTGTGCCAAGGAGTGCCTTCAAATGACATATATGTTACTCTAATGCATAATCCACAGAAGAAATTCCCCTTTCCAGATTTTCCTTGCAAAATGTCTTTGAGTCCTCTGCCTATACTTTCTGAGTTCTCACCATTCCTTCTATTGTTCTTTTGTAAAACAATGGTCCAGGACAATGGACAGTTACTCAGGAGGCCACCAAAACCTGCCTTCCCTCCATAGGACTCCAGCTTCAGGTTCCTTTCATGGATTTTTCTCTTTACCAATACCGAGTGAGCACTACTGCCTACAAACTCTGTGAGGCTGTTTTAGAAGACAAGTTAGCTTTGGTTAACAAGTAAAGTCATGAGAAGTTGATGACTAATACTGTATTTATTCACCCATCTCCATATGTAGGCTACCGACTCAGCTACCTCACCTAAGCTTCAGTTTCATCCTGTAAAACAAAAATGGTAACAACCTTATATAATTTATGAACTTATCCTGAAAATCATGACATTGCATATGCAAACACTGATGGGTTTACTTCTTTGCCATGTTTTTGTATGATTATCATCCTAGCCAGTTCAAGATATCCATTAGGGTGGGGGCCAAGGCAAGAAGCTTTAAAACAAAGTTTTGGTGAGAAAGTGAGAGATGTGAAAAAGCGAGAGAATTTTCTGTTTCCTCATGAATCAAGCCTGGATACACTGAACTTACTATTTCTTCTCTGAGTATTAGTAATACTGGCCAATGATCTAACATTGTTATTATTTGCCATTTACAGATAGGTAAGCTGAGGCATGAAACAGTTAAGAGAGCTACCCAAGGTCACAAATTTTGAAACTAAAACTGCCTGGCTTCAGGCTTTGTGCTCATAAGCACCATGAAGCACTATGTTTCACTTCTTGTAATGAGGAATTCCTAGGCTTAGGTCTATGCCAGCATCACCACAGTGCTTCTGAACCATGGAAGGGAGACAGAGACATAGACAAGAATGGAAAATCCAGGAGCTAACCACTTCTGGAGAATGAGAGAGAGCAAATGCAGAGGGACACAGAGGAATGACAGATGAGACGAGGGGGACACAAAGAGCAGGTGCCCTGATGCACATGTGGAGCCCATGGGAAATGTGCTTCACGTCCTAGTGAAGCAGAACAGTTTCCTTTAGCCACTTTGATCCCTGGGGCAAGAATGGGATGCTGATGGTGAGGCTGGGCCACCTAGGGAGCAACATAGCACCTGGGCAAAGTCAAGAGAAAGACCTTATGATGAGTTATGCCAAGTAAACAGAATTTTGGTCCCCATGACCTCAGACCTTTTGTTTTAAACTTGTGATTATGTTATATTTCATGGTGAAGAGGATTTTGAAGATATAATTAAGGTTATTAATAAGTGACATAAGTGAAGTTGCTCAGTCGTGTCCAACTCCTTGTGACCCCAGGGACTGCAGCCTTCCAGGTGCCTCCGTCCATGGAATTTCCCAGGCAAGAATACTGCAGTGGGTTATCATTTCATTCTCCAGGGAATTAATAACCTTCTAAAGATTATTAATAATTTGACCTTAAAATAGGGACATGACCCTAGATTATCAATGTGGCCCCAATGTGTCACTGAACACTTAAAAACAACTTCCTCCTGGATGGGGGTAGAAGAGGCAGTCATAGATATGTATCAGACAGAGACATCAGGTAGGGCAGAGGAGGGAGGCAGAGGGATTCAAGGTGTGAAAGGGACTCGACCCACCATTGGAGATAGATGAAAACCATAATAGGAAATGTGGGTAGATTCTGGAAGCTAAGAGTGTACCCTGTTTGACCTCCAACAATGAAAGAGGGACCTTCGGTTACAACCACCAGGTACTGAAGTCAGTCAAAACCCTGAATGAGGCTGGAAGTGAATTCTTTTCCAGTGCCTTCAGTAAGGAATTCAGCGCTATCAACATCATGATGTCAGCCTTGTGAAATGCTAAAGAGAGGACCCAGGCACATCTACCTGGGCTTCTGACCTTCAGAGAGTACAAATAAGAAATCTGTGCTGTTTTTAGCTGCTAAATGTGTGGTCAATTTTTACAACAGCAATAGGAAACTATGACAGGTGGCTGTCATAGTTGTCAAATTGGTGTGTGTATCATATCACCTGGAGGGCACGTTCATACACAAAGCAATCCAGACAGTTTCTGATTCATTAGGTCTAGGGTGGGTCTGAGAAACTGCTTTTTTTTTTTTTTTCTTGCACTTGGAACCAGTGCCCAGATGATTCTACTGGTCCAGGAATTGTACTTGGAAAACCACTGTTGTGATCACAGCACATGGTCATGCATGCCAGGAGGGAAGCGGTGATCAGGAAGATGTGGGATATCTCTGTGGAGATCCTAGGACCAGTAATAATAACACTGCTGTTATTACAAGTATCACTGGGATCATTATATCAATACTTTCTGGATGATATTTATGATTTTCCAATGCCTTGAAGCAATTCTCAATGGGAAAATGAAATGGCATACCAAAATCATTTCAGTTTTTTTAAACCACATGTACACCAACCTCCAACATCCCCAAAAGTTCTCAGTTTCCCCAGAAGATGCCTTTTCCAAGTAGTATCCCTGCCACTGGAGAAGGCAATGGCACCGTACTCCAGTACTCTTGCCTGGAAAATTCCATGGACGGAGGAACCTGGAAGGCTGCAGTCCATGGGGTCGCTGAGGGTTAGACATGACTGAGTGACTTCACTTTCACTTTTCACTTTCATGCACTGGAGAAGGAAATGGTAGTGATCCCTGTGAAGAATGTAAAGTAACAGTGGGAGAGAGCCACGCCCCTCAGTTCACCAAAATCAGAAATGAGGGTCCAGGAATAATTGCTTAATAGAGAATAATGTTTCCAAAGAATCAGTTCCTAAATATTTTAACGTTATTTGAGGGCTATGAAAAAAGTTTTCCCAAAATGCCATCTGAAATATGATAGTAATTCTCATTTTTTTTGTATTAGTAAAGGAAATTACCTCTAACATTCTGCCCCTCTATTGTAAGAGGGATTTTTTCTAGAGTTGAGAATGTGCATATGCATCTCAGACAGGAGCAGAAGTTGAGAACCAAAAGCAGAAAAGGAGGCATCTCATCTGATTCAAAAGCCCTCAGAGAATAAAAGGCACACTGATTCCTACCTGCATCAGCACCAGATCTAAACAGGTATTCAGCAAGTTTCAGCAAGTGAGAGGTATTCAGCAGTCTTCCTGCTAGTACTCTGGCTATGAAAATAACCTGGCTCCTAATTAAAACCTTTTTACCTGAAATCTCCATCAACATCCACACAGGACTGCTGTGAGGATTGTATGAGTTACATGTGGAGAACATTTGGCAGAGTAGGGAAGCATAGCCTAGATTCTTGTCGGGCCCTACATGGGAAACCTTGAAAAAGAAAAAGGCTAGTATTTCGGATGGAAACTAAGATGGCGCCTGGCGGAAGCGATGGGGGTGTAGTCTATGTTGTCTGTCAAAACTTCTGATTGGCTCTCTTGATTTCTGTGCACGTAGACAGCACGTGATCACCATAGACTTCCATTATAATGATGGCACATGACGATTTGACCTATAACGTGATTGGTGTAACTATGGAAAGTCCCTTGCAAACCCCTCCCCACTTGCCTTTATAAGCAGGGAGTTTGTAACAGTAAAGCGGAACCGCACTAGACGGAACCCCTGTCGCGTCTGATTGTCTCTCGCTCGCCGAGGGGCTGGGTTGGCGGACAGCAGACTCACCTTTCCTTGGGACCCCTCAGCTCTCTGCTGAGGGAAGTTCCACTGCCTCTCTCTCTTTCTGCGGAGCGCTCCCCGCAGAAACTGGCGCC